>CM059221.1:16446307-16678807 GCA_030347435.1 Clarias fuscus
ACCTGGATGCATACAGGATGTCTCTGAAGACACTACAGGGACTTCTTGAACTTTTTACAATAGCTAGGATATTCTGGGGCAGCTATAGAGAATTTCTTTATCTATTTGAATGAGTTGAATTTAAGTCTGAAGAATAAAAGCAGGTTTTTAGATCATGAGAAGCTCTTGGGGTCCTTAGCACACTGCTTGTAGCATTAGTAGGTATGGGTGGAATTTGACACACTAGCCACACCTGTCTCACCAAAGGTGCAGTGAATTTTCATGAGCAACATGACAGGAGCCGAAAAATGTTAGAAATGTTAGAACCTTGAATCAGCAGTGTGGCATACACTGGTTTGTAACTGCATCAGGATGAAGAGCCAGGAAGAGGACGATAAGGAAGACATGGATTCTATCGATTGCACTCGATAGAGGAAGAGGAGTTGCAAAAGGGAAAACTGCTTGGAGCTTGGATGAAAGCAGCCAGGTTATTCATAGGAAGGTTGAGATGGAAAAGTTTAAATAATTTTTAAATTATGAAAGGAAATTGAACACATCAGCCTTAGCCCTATAATACTGTCTAAGGAACTGAAAAAGAAACTAAGAGATGTGGAAATGGCCGTGATTTTCAACGATGGAAGCTTATTGCTAATGCACAAAACAGAAAAACAGAAAAACAAAGCAATGCATATTGAAAATTATTGCAAGGAAACTTTATGTGAAAGAAGAATTATTGGAGGAAATAAAGTGAGTCGTGGAGTGATAACTGGAATACAAATAAACGAAGATTTAGAAAAAACATTATCAAGTAGGAGAGGTGAATAGAGTTTACTAAGAACATAAATGGTGTGAGAGGTGAGCTTATCAGTGCTTCTGGAATTTCAAGAGATGAATTCACAAGAGAAAGCTAAAATAGGATGTATGAGCCACCCAGTGAGACGCTACATTGCCTTTCAAAAGTTTTCATACCCCTTTAACTTTTCCACATTTTATCCTGTTACAACCACAAACATGAACGCATATTATTGGGATTTTATGTGATACACCAACACAAAGTGAATTTTGTTAGAGAACATTAGTGAACTGCACAGCATCATAAAGCTCAAGGAACACACCAGACAGGTCGGGGACAATGTTGTGAAGGAGTTTTAAGCAGGATTAGGTTATAAAAAGAAACAGGCTTTGAACATCAATCATCCAAAAATGGAAAGAGTATGGCACAACTGCAAACATACTAAGACATGGCCGTCCACCTAAACTGGCCAGACAAGAAGAGCATTAATTAAAGAAGCAGCCAAGAGGACCATGCTAACTCACCCACCTGAGCTGCGGATCTCTGCAGCTCCTTCAATCTGTCCACAGATCAATTATTAGTCATGCACTCCACAAAACTGTGCTGTTTTGTCCTTTAATTAATGCTCTTCTTGTCTGGCCAGTTTAGGTGGACGGCCATGTCTTAGTATGTTTGCAGTTGTGCCATACTCTTTCCATTTTTGGATGATTGATGTTCAAAGCCTGTTTCTTTTTATAACCTAATCCTGCTTAAAACTCCTTCACAACATTATCCCCGACCTGTCTGGTGTGTTCCTTGAGCTTTATGATGCTGTGCAGTTCCACATTGTTTGTCAAAAACTGCAAACAGGTCTTATGGCATTCTTTCAACAATGGCTTTCTTCGTGCCATTCTTCCACATTATAAAAAATAATAGTAAGTTGCCTCAATGTAAAAGGTTTAGTAACAAGTTGCACAACTTGTTTAGGTTTACTCAACTGTTCGAGAAATTTGCTGGCCAAACAAAATATTTCACATTTCTGTTTAGTTGACACAACATGTACGCAATTCAAAATCTTAAGTTGACTAAACGTCAAATCATTCAATAAAAAAAAAGGTAAGTTGTCTCCCATTGTAGCCCATTGATGTAATTGGTTCAAGTGATTTTTCTCTACAAACAAGTTGGCTCAATAATACACCAAAAAACACAGGAACGTTTATTAAACATTTATATTATAAAAAAAATGTTCAATACTAATCTTATGTTAAAACAGTGATTTGCATAAAACAGGAGAATACAGGTTCTATTTTGTTTAAAGGTCAATGGTAAAACTTGCAAAGGCGAACAGTTGTTTTTTTTTCCTCAATCTGTCAGACAAAAAAGACTCAATGGCAACAATAGTTTGTTTCTCAATATGTGAATCTGAATACCACTATATAAAGTTGAGCCAACAATACAATATTAATTAATTCAACATTTATCTAGTTGGAGTTTTTACAGTGCAGTTTAAAAGGTACAGTTTAAAGGCCAGGATTGTGCCATGGTGGACAAAAGAATGTGAAAGCAATAAAATCTTTTTAAAGGTTTTTAAAAGCCATGGTGGCTTAGTGGCCTAGCACTGTTGCCTTGCACCTCCAGGTCCTGGGTTTCGATTCCTGCATCAGGGCTGTGTATATGGAGTTTGTATGTTCTCCCCATGCTTGATGGGTTTCCTCCGGGTTCTCTGGTTTCCTCTCACAGTCCAAAAAACATGCAGAGTAGGCTAATTGGTGTTTCCAAATTGCCTGTAGTGTGTGAATGCTGACCGGAGGATCTACCACGGTCGTACAAATGGGAATGAATACAGTGGTCACCACTGGCCTCCAATGGTCTCCACTGGCCTCCACAGTCCCTAGTTGGACTACAGAAGTCCCTAGATGGATGGATGGAAGGATAAAAGGATGGAGGCAGAAGTAAGAAGAACAATAATACATGCAAAGAAAGAGCATTGGAGGATTTTTTGTAACTCAGTGGGAAGAGACAGAGATTAGTAAGATATGGGAAGTGATGAAAAGAATGAATGGGACAAGAGCGAGATTGGGTACCCAATTTTAACTGACAATTACAGGCAAAAACCTTTGCAAAAATTCACAGCTCAAATAATATTAATGTGAAAGGACAGAAAGGAAGGGAAGCTACAATAGCAGAAAATGAAGAACTACTACAGTACACCATGATGAAGATATTGATGATCTACTAAATATTCAATTTACAAAGACAGAAATGACTAGGGCTTTCAGGAAAACTAAGGTGTTATCACCAGGCAAAGATCAGATTTGTTAAACAATGATGAAGCATCTTAGTGATCTGGTCAAGGACACTTTGTTGGAGCTTTACAATGAAGTATGGGTGTTAGGTTTAAATGAAGAAGTAGTGTGTCCGAGCTACGTTTTAAGCTAAGAGAAGAAGAGTTTTAGCTTGTTGTGTCCGCTGCACTTTGATACACTTACCGGTCCGGGCCCGATCGACCGGGAGAGACAAACACACACACGCAGGCATGATGTCTGAAGATCTCAGTTTATTCCCAGCAAGGAGAGCACATTTAAACAGTGCTACGTCCCGAACATAAAAAAAAAACAGTCATTCACATGTCAGTCATAGAGGGACCCGGAGACAGACAGGAGAGAGGAAATACATTTGCATTCTCCTGATTAAATAAAAGGGTTCTAGCAGACAAGAGCCATTTGGATGTCTACTCATCTGGGTACAGGATATAGAAGGTGTTACCACAGAAGGCATAAGGAAGCACAGTGAGGGGTCTGTTCTCAGGGCACAGGAATCTGAATTGATTAGATTACAATGTCTTACAATATTATAAAACCTTACAATGGGAGAAAGGCAACTGCCAAAAAGCTGGAAAGAAGTAGTTATTGTATCGATATACCAACCAGTAAAAGACTGTACAAGCCAGAAAATTCTAGACTATTTGCATTAAGATCCAATATCTGCAAAATAATGGAGAAAATGATGAATAAAGGATTAACATATTATATGGTTTCAGGAGAGGGAGAAACAGTATGGACCCAACTTTATGCTTAAAGCATGAGATAAGTGCAATATAAGAAATATGCAAGTAAGAATAAGAAAGCGCTACTCTGGGAATTTTGTGAGTCAATTATTATTTTCAATATGATAAATGTATGTTTGTGGAGGAAGGAGTTACATTTACACTAGATTAATAAGATCAGAATTGGGTGTGTAGTGTATGGATCAGCAGTACAGCTCTCAAAAGGTTGGACAGTGTTCACTATCAAGCACTAATAGATATTCAACAAAAAATATATAAAATTAAAATGATATGTTACGTGGTGCGGTATGGAGAGCCGCACCACGCGATGTTTTTAATTATAAGAGCCCTTATGCTGGGCGTTAGAGTGGGTCAATGAAATAGGAGTTAGTGAGAGTGCTTTTGATACACACGGGAAGACCCTCCCGTTTGGAGATAGCGTGGGATTATTAATTAAGGAACTTAAAAGGAAACCAATGAAAACTGTAAACACAAAATAAACAGAGCTCCGCCGTCTACGCGAGAACGGACGGGGCTCTGGAAAATAAAACAAAACTTGTCCTCTCGGGGCGTTCACCCTTACCGAGGACTTTTGGGAGAGAGAGAGAGTTTGTGCTTCGTGCACTAACAAACTATACTGAGCGCGCACGCTGAACTGCTGCGTGCCGCTCTCTCTATCTCTCTCGCACTCTCTCTCGCCGGCGTCTTAAATAGACAGAGGCTGGGGCTTTGCCTCTGTCCTTAAACAGCTGTCTGTCTGTCTGTCTTTTATTTTATTTTATTTTATTTTATTTCTTTCTTTCTTTCTTTTTCTTTGGCCCTGATACCTTCACCGGTGCTACCTAAATGATCGCACGAAGTGCGCCGGTATCAGGACCCTTAAATAAACACGCCGTCAGGTGCGGCTCGCTCAGGCTGATTGCCTGCGTTGCCTAGCAACCGTGTGTATAAATGGCCGTGCTTTTGCCTGTTCAGAACTCCGCGTGGTAACAGCTTGCGGATCTGCCCGTTCTGAACAGTTTAAGCACGGCTCTGCCCCTCGCGCGACCCGCGTCGTTACATGATAGGGCTAATTGTAACATTTTTTGTGGGACCCTGCACTGTAAAAACTCCAACTGGATGAATGCAGAAGGAATTAATATTGTATTGTTGGTCCAACTTCTAACGGCGATATTTGATGAGACAACAGGTAACGTTGTGTTCCTGAACACTTTTAAGACACAGACTGAATAAACTAAAAAAAACAAGTCAGTCAAATCGAGCCAGCAATTTACCTTCCCTGAGAAGCAATCACAAGATTTAAAAACCTCCACCTCCCTCCCCCTGTCAGACTGATGCTATCAAACTGACCTTTTTTTTTTTTTGGACTCTTTATTCTGGTAAGAATTTATTTATTTATTTTAAATAAAATATGTTTCAGTTAGCTTACAGGTATTTGAGACAGATAGCGTATTATATGTGAGGCCGGTGTGTTTCTGCTTATCATTTTACTGAGGCACCCTGACAATACTGAGGTGAACTTAGCTAACATTAGGCTTCATGTTACCGCACTGTACAATTAGCGAGCTAAACATTCATAACTGTATCTGTCTTTTTCCCTACTTTTGACCTTGCTTTTGCCCAGCAACAGCATCCTGCTTTACCCTAGCACACACGGTCGCACGTCCGCTCAGCTAAAACAAGTTTGAGAAAACCCTGAAGTATTTAACAGTTAAGGAGTCGGGGCGCTTCAGGAGTCGGTAAATTTAAGGATATAAATACTGCCAAACTCATTAATGCTCATCTAGTGTTATTTCTGTTAACTTATTTGTATGAAAACCAAATGGAGTAAATACCCAGTTAATTCAAAAAACATGTAGTTACCCTTTAAAATATCAAACCCTTTTAAATATATAATAATATTTAGCTTTGACCCTTCGTTAGAATTCCTTTTACACACTCTGGTGGTATAGCCTTATTAATATATTTTATTTTATCATAAATAGTTATTTTGTGAAATTTACCCTCAAATTTATCAATCTTTACTTGATTCTCTTGTTCTCTTTAAGTGGAGCTCTGCTGTGGAGGATTGGGGTCAGAGGGGTGACGGCTGGCCTTTCGGAGCTACTGGAGGAGCGTGAACAAGCTGTTGGAATAGGACTGTAGTCCTTGATGCCCTGGGTGACTATGCAGCAGCTTTAGGAGTGGTGTTTGGTTAGGTCTGTGCTCTAAACATTGAATTCCAAAAGGACTGGGCGGACACCTATGAAGCCACCCAAACGATTTCTATTGGACTTGGAGAGACACTCTCCCCTCGGATTCACATCTTGTTGCCATATACTCTTCTTTGTGTTTGACACATTGAGAAAAATCTACAGTAGTCAAATCTTTGCAAATTTTTAAAAATGGGTATGACATTGTAATACAAAAGAATCAGTCGGAGACTGATTAGCATCTGATGTTATCTAGGTATTTTATTGACATTTAAACAAAATCAAACTTGTATTCTCCTGTTTTATACAAATCACTGTTTTAACTTTGACTAGTTTTGGAAAAGTAATGACTAGTTTTGTTTTTTAAAGTAATGTTTGTGTATTTTAACTGGTGGGGTATTGTTAGTTTTTTTCACTTGAACCAACTACATTAGCGGGCTACAATGAGAGACAAATTTTCGAGTAGATGAAAAGTTGGGCTAGAAGCACCCGAGGGAAATATAATTAATTGAGCCCACAAACAATACTACTTGAGCTGACATGGGGAGTGATGTACAACATTACCTCAAAATCCTGAGCTTATGCCTAATCAGTTGGATCATGCATCATTTCATTGGCTGGCAACTGCCATAAAAAAAAGAAAAAGAACAAGAAAAAACAAACAAAAAAGGATAAGACGCAGGTATTCAGGTGTGTCACTGAGGAAGCTAAAATAAGTGAGTTTAACACTCGTTGACTTACCTTGCTGTGTTACTAGCTTACATAACATTGGGTGTAATTTAATTTCTCTTTTAACAATTTCGATTCACAAAATCGGTTGTCTGCAATAACTAAATAAATAGATTTAGATTTTTTTTTACTACAAAACTTGGAAACCAACTGAGTAGCACATGACTCAGTAGCACATTTACTAATTTATATACATACACGCTATATAGAATTTTTACAAATATCTTACAAGTGAAAGTGTCTGTCTACGTGCCGCCCAGCACATCAGGTGACAGGTACTCCCCCGCTGGCCGTCAAACTGGGAACCTGACCCTGTAAGTACCTGGCAAAGAAACTATGAATATTATAAATACTGTATACCATCCCTTATTTCTGTTTTAATCATTGTTGGCAACCCTAACTATTGGCTTTAGGTGTATAAAGTATCATGACTCTGTATTTGGCTGCTTTGAAAAGTGATGGGAAATATGATCAGTGTGAGCCTTCTGCTGGGCAAACAATTCACACCGCTCCATAATAAAAATGAAAAGAGATCAAACATACAGCACTAGAGGCTACAACTTGTTTGCTTATCTACAAAGATGAAAATCCAGTTAATTATCGGTTTTATAAATTATGCACTAATCCACCAGGGTATCAGCATTGTTGAAAAAAACAGATTTAGTGTTGAAATGCAAATGTTATATGATTAGACTTTGACTCGTAAATTATTTTTTCATCGTTTTTTGCTCTTTTATTCATGTTTTGCATTTGCTACTTTATACTTTGCATGGTCATTCATGTTGAAAATTGTTATTTTGCCTCCTAAAGTCCAACCCAAAGCCTTTCAGTGAGGAACATGGTAGTGCTAAAGATCAGCTGTTGCTTTGATGGCAGTTGTATGAAAGTGGCGGTTCAGTTATCAATCAGGGTGGCACCCGCTACAGATAACAGTGATTTCTTATATTCTTAGATTGCCTATTATGCCTAGCTTGCCTGGATGTGCTACATAGTTTACTGCAGAGGTCATTTTTATTGCATATGTTTGAACACAGAAAATAAAAAATATGGAAAGAAATTATCAGTTTTATATAATGGGCGATTAATAAGTGTAGCCCACTGTTTGTTTTGATACAAATGTAAATTAAATGTTTCCTGATTGAGTTTTTAACGAATGCTCCTTTTATTTATTATTGAATCTTTTCTGCACATTAGGCATCTGGTTATGCATTTGGGAGGGGAGGTGCATGAATGCAATGTTGAAAATTGTGCAAGTGTGTCAGTAAACGCAAGCATTGGAATGTGCAGATATGTGTAGCAGCAAGTTCGAAGCATAAGTTTTCTGTAAAATTGTCACGTAGGTGTTTGCGAGGCATAAACGCAGAAGTCTCGAATTATGTTTTTATTTAAAGATAAATAAAGAAAGCAAAACAAACAAAAGTATTTTTATGTAAACCAAACCAAAACACGAATCATCACAAGGAAACATTAACTAAACTGGACCACATTTTCTAAGGTTAGATAAACAGATGCAAGACAACATAAAGGAACTAAAACAAGCTATTTATAATAAAACTATTACACATGTCACCTGACCGAGATGTATAATGGGAAATGAAGTACCAAAACGAAACTTAAGCAGACCAAAAAGGTCTTTGGGCGCTTTGGCGCCCTCTAGGGGTTATCCCTGACAAAAATCATTTGGCTTCTCAAAGTTTTTCCCTACATCACACCATTGCATGTGACAATGCTAACAGGGCTTTTATGTTAATTTCAATGAATAAGAATCGCAAGGTTCAGAATGTAATTTGTGAAAATGCACATGTTCCATGGTATTGATATTTATTTCATTTTGGAGACATTTTAAGTTTTTTGCCCTTTTAAAAAGTCTTGCTGTTTCTAGAAGTTGTTTGATAATTTGAAGCATGGATCTAGTTCAGATGGCACGGATGGAAACTATATTGCTTAAATATCTTTTCCCCAGGTCTCTTTGGACATCAAGGGCACTGTAATATATATATATATATATATATATATATATATATATATATATATATATATATATATATATATATATATATATATATATATTATCCATGATCTTGTAAATTTTCCCAATAAGATAGGAAGCTTCCGTGAACGTTGAGATAATTTAAAAACGGACGTTTTACAGAGTTTGGTATTAACTTATTTGGTGGAAGATTTTGTTTCTTGGGCTTATTGTAAGCAGAACCATCCAGAAATACTGACTAAATGTAATCCTCTCAGTCTATTACAAACATACTTATATTATCTGGAAATTTTGTAGCTAAAACATTAAAATTTCATTCTGACCATACAGTTTGCAGAATGCTATCCAGAAAACTGGGCCAACAGCTGGGGCGACCCACTCAGTCCCTCTCCGGATGGCTGGTTACCAAGTTCCTGAAGTGGCATAACCAGATCTTGGAAGAGAATGCCGTGAAGCTGTGTGAGATCCAGCCTGATGAGACGGTGTTGGAGCTAGGTCATGGTCCAAGCTTGGGTTTGCAGCAAGCTGTCCAGCTCCTTACAGGGTCTAGGGGAAAGCTACTAGGGGTGGATTACTCCACATACATGCACCATATGGCGACAGATAGAATGCAGGAGCACATTGTCCGTGGGAAAGTAGATCTGTACAACTGTGATGTAACAGCAATGCCATTCGAAGACAGCAGTGTAGATAAAGTCTTCCACTGCAATTGCTACTACTACTGGCCTGACCTGAAGGCAGCAGCCTCAGAGATGCACCGAGTGATGAAACCAGGTGAAGTATTGAAACATTCAAATAAAGTCTTTCATTTATATCTTAGCTTGGTAATGTACTGTATTCTATACTATCTCTAATATTTTAGATGATATTTTTGTCATGATATTGTATAATAACATTCCTCAGTGTTTTACTCCATCAGGTGCACTCATGGTAACAACCCTCAGACTGGATCGTGTCATTTTATTTGCATCTAAGAAAGTGTTGTCTGGACACAACTGGAGACCTGAAGCCTACATGGAGGTGCTGCAGTTCTGTGGTTTTGCAAATGTTCACATGGAGAACAGAACAGAGGACCGTATTTCAATTCAAGCAATTTATGCCACTGCAGCAAAGTAAAGCAGCTATCGATCATGTCTTTTCCCCACTTACACACACACACATACTGTAAGGTTGTATAATATTGTAAGACATTGTAATCTATTAAGTTCAGATTTCTGTGCCCTGAGAACAGACCCCTCACTGTGCTTCCTTAGGCCTTCTGTGGTAACACCTTCTATATCCTGTACCCAGACGAGTATACATCCAAATGGCTCTTGTCTGCTAGAACCCTTTTGTTTAATCAGGAGAATGCAAATGTATTTCCTCTCTGCTGTCTGTCTCCGGGTCCCTCTATGACTGACATGTGAATGACTGGTTCTTTTGATGTTCGGGACGTAGCACCGTTTAAATGTGCTCTCTTTGCTGAGAATAAACAGAGATCTTCAGACATCACGCCTGTGTGTGTGTGTGTGTGTGTGTGTGTGTGTGTGTGTGTGTGTGTGTGTGTGTGTGTGTGTGTGTGTGTGTGTGTGTTTAGCTCTCCCAGTCGAATGGGCCCGAACCGGTAAGTGTATTGAGGTGGAGCGGACACAACAAGCAATAACTCTTCTTCTCTTAGCTTAAAACTTAGCTCGGACACTCTTCTTCTTCATTTAAAACCTATGTATTCATGTACAGTACCAGTCAAAAAGTCAAAAGGATGGACACAATGTCTTTTTGCTTTGTGATTTGGTACCATTTGTAAATGGTATTAGGTAATTAAGTAACAACCCCAACACCGCCAACAGTCAGCTATTATTTTTTACATGGGGCACAGGTAACACAATGCACAGAATGTTTTTAAAAACACTGTCTTTTGAATTGTAGTATGGGGAATGGATTTTCCTGGCCATCAGGAAAATCTGTTTCCCCCTTCCTACTGGCTGTGGAAGTATCAGGTATGTTTGAAACTGACTCAGAGATATGTGTGCCTGTAGCAAAGATAAAGTAGTTATCATAACGTTTAAAAAAGACACTGTCTTTTGAATTGAAGTATGGGAAACATATTTTCCTGGGCTTCAGAAAAATCTGTTTCCCCCTCCTTACTGGCTGTGGAAGTATCAGGGATGTCTGAAATTGCCTCAGATACATGTGTGCTTAGGTAATACAGTGAGATGTTTTTTTTAAAACACTGTAATTTAAACAAGAGACTCCGGGAAATCAATTCACCCAGTTAACATATGTAATAAATTTCAAGCTTTCATACTTTGTGAAATAAAAAAAAAAGAATCATTCAAAAACACTATTTAATGTAAAAATACTATTATGATATGTGCTGTGCCAATTATGTATGTCTGTTTTATAATGGGTAACCATACAGTATATCATGGATTTCAGGATCTCGTGTTTCCCCATCATATGTGGGTGTAGATGTACGTGTGATGTCTGAAAGTAATTCAGATACGTAGTTACACATGAATAACTCTGAGTGTGGTGTCCTATAATCGCTGTAGCTGTGTGTTTGATATGTACACCAGATAGTTTAATAGAGCTGGATGTGTGAGTGGGTAAAAAAGAGTAGAGGTTAGCAGTTACTATCACGAGTAGACACTCTAGCCTTGAGTTACATGCTATAATCAGTTACAAAGTATAATCTTTAATATATTTAGAATAAATCAATATCACATAAATCACACAGCTAATGTACGGAATAAAAATTAGTCGTGATGTCAGTACTTGCCCAGCAAACCAGCCTTTTGCAGCGATTTAAAACGTCTGAATTATCTACAAATAGCGAAAAGACACTCGACTATTTTCACTTTAAAATGAGAGAAAACCGTCAAAATCCTCGTTCACCCTCTCGGCGCTAGGCGGTGAGTGACGTCATGATTGCATCGGCGCGCGCAGTGCGCGCGACCGGCGAAACCTTGGGACACTGAATTTCCCAGAACACCTGTAAAGCCGTCTCTGCTGTTATGTCTCCCGGAAGAGACATCTGAAATGAACGTATAAATGCTTAATGTTTCGTATATAGTTTACGCTTACCGTGTAATAAAAATAGAAACCTTAATATTCCGCGAATGTCAAAAATAAAATCGAATCCTGTCCTTCTTGTTGTTACTTACTGACAGTGAAACCGCAGATATAAACCGGTCCTGCACGAACACTGAGACTCGGTGCTGTAAGTAACATGGAATTCCTCAAGATGATTTCAAAACTGAGAAGAATGGGCCGACCCAGTTCAACAGTGAGTCGATTTGTTTTCTCTTTTATTCTCCTCATTATACTATTATTTTGTCACTGATTGTGATTGTCATAATAGACATCAATACAACAGAGTCACGGGGTCGATTCCTGCCTCCTGTGTGTGGAGTTTGCATGATCTTGCTTGGTGGCTTCCCCCGGATACTCTGGTTTTCTCCTACAGTCCAAAGACATGAAGAGTATTGCTAATTGACATTTCCAGATTCCCTGTAGTGTATGAGTATGTGCACTTGTGTGCCCTGCGATGGACTGGCACCCTATCGAAGGCCAGAGTCCCCCTGGGATAGGATCCAGGCTTCCCGTGACCCTGTACAGGATAAATGGTATAGAGACTGATTGAGTGAGTGAGTGTGACTAGGTTATGGTAGTGATCAATGAAACAGTGTCTCCCAGAATGTCTTCATCCCTTCAGTCAAATTTGAGTATGCTGGAATTAGATTTTCCACAAAAATAAAATTAACTGATTTATTTTGATGTTGAATGATTAAAAAAGAAAGAAAAAGAAAGAAACACTGCTTAATTGTATAGTCACTGCTCAGCTTTTCTTTGTCTCACATGCTGTCTCTGAGAGCATTGCACATTTTTATTTTCACCCATTCCTCTTCACAAATTGTCTGCCACATTTCGCTAATTAGATGGAGAATGTTGGTGGACGCAGGGGCGCAAAAATGGGGTATGCAGTATATGCAGTGCATGGGGGCGCCACACGGAGGGGGGTGCCATTGTGAAAAAAAATATTAGAAAATTGTCTTTAATAAAGCTTTTAAAATATTTTTAAAATTATATTTGTTTAGAGACTATTTTTGTTTAATATTTCAAATGAGTAAAAAAAAATGTTAACTGAGGTTCTCACCACCAAGCACAACCAAGTTATTGGGGCTCTTGCCTTATCCTCTCAGTTCATTATGTTCAGTCCAGGGGCGCATTAAATGCACGATTTTTTTTCTTTTTCCGGAAAGCCCTGCTGTGTAAACAGAACGAGACTAGCGTATGGATCCCGCTACACGTTCATTCATACAGTATTCGTGACACTATTGTAAGCTATTTGTAAACAGGATTCTCAAAAACACCTTGAAAAACCACAAAGTTTTTTTTTTTTAATTATGCAGTTTAAATGTATTAATGCATGAGCTTTTTTCTGTTGTAATATCAGTGCTAATGAAATTACATCACTGTTTAGCAAATACAATCATTTTAATGCCTTGTACATGAGTGTTCATAAAAAAGACAAAAAAGATGAAGAGTACAGAGAGAAAGCAAATAAGTCAAGAGCAGGTGAAGAGAATACAGGTAGGAGCTACCACACAGGATACTATGACTTAAAGGGGTCATGATATACATTTACCATTTTAATGTGTTTTCTGATGTACACTTACAGTAAGTTACAGTTTTTTAATGTTTTTTTATAGTGCAGTGACCTCTTATTTGACAAAAAATAAAGTAAAATTTAATTCATCTTGTCATGACCACTTTAAACAATATAAAAGAAAAATTGGGATTGATGATTTAAGGTATATATTTTGTGAAATATCTGGTTCATTTACTTAGCCATGAAGATGAGGAGGACAATGAAGCAATGATATAAAATGAGTTCAGAGCAGGTGAAGAATACAGGATTTACATGACTTACACAGTATTAAGAAACATGCAGAATAAGTTATTGTAGCCTTACGAAACAAAGTTTGTGAAACATCTATTTTGTTTACTCAGTTGTGAAGATGAAGATATGCCAAAATCCACGGCAATGGTCACATTTTAAAAAATGGCCTTGATGTGGAAAAGTGCTTTGCACCACGTCAGGGTCTAAGTATACGTACTGTACGCACTTTTCCTTGTCAGAGTACTGCAGGTTATTTGAAAATCTAAGTTATTTTTGCAGGATTTGGACGTTGACTGATGCTATTTTATATGGGGGCGCAACTGCACATTTGCTGAGGGGTATGCAAGATCATGGGTTGCGCCCCCATATAAAATAGCATCAGTCAACGTCCAAATCCTGCAAAAATGGTGGACGGCCTGACTGTCCTGAGACAGACGCCATGCTGTTGGCAATCCTGTACAGAATAAGTGGCATAGAGAAAAAGTAATATTATTCATGATTTAACTATAAATCAGAAATATCTGAGACTGATTGCCAATATCTGCCAGTAACAGGAACTGGCCAATGTTTAACAAATCTATGCACAACACTAATTTCTATCCAAAGTTGTATTAATACCAAGATCTTTTATTGATGATGGGAGAATCAAACCAGTCCATAAGGTCTTCTCCAGCACAACCCAAATACGTTCAACGGGATCAAGGACAGATAATTTATCATGCTCCCAGAACTACTTTTTCACAATTTTAGCATGAACTTGTAGAGCAATATAATTTCGCCAGCTAAAACATATTCATCACTGCAGTAATTATGCATTGTGCTTATTTTAAATGTAAACAACATTTGTTTATTTGTGTTTTTGTTATGTGTTTTTTGCTTATATTTGGCTCCATCCATGTTGCTCTGTTCTTCTTGCTGAAGACTCTGTGACCTACTGCTCATAGGGAGTGAATATTTTCTGGCTGAACTGTATGACTGATCGTTGGTCCTCTAAAAATATTATCTCTAAAATATTAATATATAAAATATTTTCCATGTTGTCCACAGTGCCCAGAACTTCCTCTTACTGTGGTTGAGGAAATTCTTCTAAACCTACCTGGCCAGCAGGTGATTTGTGTGTGCCGCCTGGTGTGTAATGCATGGAAGTCGGTGGTGGACAGCACTGCATTTTGGAAAGAGCGATGCCGTAGGGAAGGATACAAGCCTCTCGATAATCACAGAGTCCCAAGAGATTGGCAGACCTTCTATATTCTATGTAAGAAACGCCGGAATCTTTTGAAGAACCCCAATGCGAAAAGTAAGTAAAAAAAAAATTATTGGACAGTTGTTTCCCTTAACAGGTCAAAGGTCACTGTGATTTGGCTTGGGAAACATTTGTGAAAGGATATACTGTTTAAGATTAAAGATTGGACTATGGGAGAAAATGTATATTATTTTTTAGTAATATATAGTTTATAACAATACACTGGTTCTGTATATACAGTACATACACAAACACACACACATATACATTTCGCTAATTAGATGGAGAATGTTGGTACACAGCATTTTTCAGGTCATGTTGCATGTTGTCATTCATAGCTGGAATGTAAACATCTGATTTCTGGGTGCGTTTCTTTTGCTTGTAAACTGATTGATGGGTTTCCTCTGGGTGCGCCAGTTTTCTTCCCAAAGTCTGAAGACATGAAGATTAGGCTAATTAGCATTTCCAAATTGCCTTTGGTGTCCCAAATTGTCTGAAGACTGGAACCACATCCATGGGGAATTTCCTGCTTTGTGTCCTGACTGTCATGAGACAAGCTCCATGCTGCCGGCAACCCTGTACAGGATAAGTGGCATAGAGAGTAAATTTGACTATAAATCAGAAATATATAGTTTGTAGCAATACACTGAGTCTATACAAATACACACACCCATATATATTTGGAATTTCATGATTTTCTGCATTAATCTCCATTAATAAGAACTTCATCTTAGTCAAGAATAATTTCTGTAAAATAATAAAAAGTTCACAAACTTATTTGCTACTGTTTATATACAGTCAAACCTTGGTTTGCGAGCATAATTCGTTCTGGAAGCATGCTTGTATAACAAAACACCCATATATCAAACAAATTTCACCCATATGAAATAATGGAAACTCAGATGATTCGTTCCACAACCCAAAAATATTCATATAAAAATAATTAATACAAAAGATAAAGTAAAAATAAAACAAATTAACCAGTAATTTACCTTTGAAAAGAATCCAGATAAAGTAGTGTTTCCGCCCGTGTGTGTGTGTGTGTATGTATACACACACACAAACACACACACACACACACACACACACACACACACACACACACACTAATGGAAACACTGCTTTGTCTGGAAACTTCTTTAACAAGGAACCTCTCTAATGACAATCGCATACACACACACTAACGGAATCACTGCTGAAAGTAAAAATAAAAAATTTAAGATGTACTCGCAATGCAAGGTTACACTGTATATACAGGGTGGGCCATTTATATGGATACACCTTAATAAAATGGGAATGGTTGGTGATATTAATGTCCTGTTTGTGGCACATTAGTATATGTGAGGGGGCAAACTTTTCAAGATGGGTGGTGACCATGGTGGCCATTTGGAAGTCGGCCATCTTGGATCCAACTTTTGTTTTTTTCAGTAGGAAGAGGGTCATGTGACACATCAAACTTATTGGAAATTTCACAAGTAAAACAATGGTGTGCTTGGTTTTAATGTAACTTTATTCTTTTATGAGTTATTTACAAGTTTCTGACCACTTATAAAATGTGTTCAATGTGCTGCCCATTGTGATGGATTGTCAATGCAACCCTCTTCTCCCACTCTTCACACACTGATAGCAACACCGCAGGAAAAAAATGCCAGCACAGGCTTCCAGTATCCGTAGTTTCAGGTGCTGCACATCTTGTATCTTCACACCATAGACAATTGCCTTCAGATGACCCCAAAGATAAAAGTCTAAGAGGGTCAGATCGGGAGACCTTGGGGGCCATTCAACTGGCCCACGATGACCAATCCACTTTTCAGGAAACTGTTCTGATCTAGGAATGCTCGGACCTGACACCCATAATGTGGTGGTGCACCATCTTGCTGGAAAAACTCAGGGAACGTGCCAGCTTCAGTGCATAAAGAGGGAAACACATCATCATGTAGCAATTTCAAATATCCAGTGGCCTTGAGTTTCCATTGATGAAGAATGGCCCCACTATCTTTGTACCCCATATACCACACCATCACTTTTTTGTTCCAACAGTCTTGGAGGGATCTATCCAATGTGGGTTAGTGTCAGACCAATAGCGGTGCTTTTGTTTGTTAACTTCACCATTCACATAAAAGTTTGCCTCATCACTGAACAAAATCTTCTGCGTGAACTGAGGGTCCTGTTCCAATTTTTGTTTTGCCCATTCTGCAAATTGTGTGCGCCGATCTGGGTCATCCTCGTTGAGATGCTGTAGTAGCTGAAGTTTGTAAGGGTGCCATTTGTGAGTAGCTAATATTCGCCGAATGGATGTTTGACTAATGCCACTCTCCAGTGACATGCGGCGATTGCTACGCTGTGGGCTCTTGCTGAATGAAGCTAGGACAGCCACTGATGTTTGTTCATTAGTGACAGTTTTCATGCGTCCACATTTTGGCAAGTCCAACACTGAACCAGTTTCACGAAACTTAGCAAGCAGTTTGCTAACTGTAGCATGGGAGATGGGTGGTCTCGTAGGGTGTCTTGAATTGAAATCTGCTGCAATGACCCGGTTACTGCGTTCACCAGATATCAACACAATTTCGATCCGCTCATCACGTGTTAACCTCTTCGACATGTCAATGGCTGTGAACAATGTATCCATATAAATGGCCCACCCTGTATATTCAGCTTGTAAGATCTTTGACTCGGACGGCACCACAAACACACAGACACACGGTCTTACGGGAAAGGGGTAGTTTTATCAGGAATCAAAGGAAAAGGAATTAAGGAGGGAGAAAGGTAAGAAGAGGAGGAAAGTAGTGACAGTGTGCATGTGCTGGTCCAGACAGTCCCCAGCTGGCAGTGGTCAGCTGGCCCCGCCCAGCTGTCCGGCTTTCTCGCCTGGGAATGGGGGTCTTGGCGCCGAATACAACAGCCTTTACCTTCCCAGTGGCTGGATTGCATTGGATCAGATGACCCTCGGAAGAAGTGAAGAGTGCTGTGGTGGCTCGTGCAGGCCTTCTCTCTGCTTTTTCCAACATGACACTCAAGCAGCAGCATCCAATACTTGCACTTTATCCCTTTAAAGTTCCTGGGGCGCGTGGCTTTGCCCTTCCTGCATGCTGCTTTCATGCTCAGACAGGTGCATCGGCAGACGTCAGACTGCCCGCCTTTGTGAACTTTGTGAAATGAGCACAAACAGGTGAATCGGGCTTTTATGAAACAAGCACTCAGTCCACTCGCCTTTATGCAACGAGCTCAAACGGGTGAAATGGCGGGACTCAAGCTCAAACACATGGAATAGCAGCACTTAGTCCACTCTTCGTTATGAAGCTTAAACAGCTGAAAACGTGGCACTCAGTCCATTTTCCATTACCTTTGTATCGCCCTGCTCACATGCCACTCACGTGTGTAGGTTGGTCCAGGTCGGCAGCTTTAAAGCGGCAGAGTGGTCTCTTCTGGGCAGCGGCTCCTGCATGCTTTTTTAATGCAGCTCTCCACCCACTGTGTGGCGGCCAGTTGGCCCCACCCAGCCATCTATTGGTGCAGCCTCGGCGTGAGCCCTTGTGACTTCCAATGTTCAGACGGCTTATTCTGACCAGAGAAGAACGGGGGCCTTAACAAGAAACACATTGACCATTTTACTCCTTGGTGGCTGGAGTGCGAAAGCTGGTTCTTGGTGCAGATTAAAGTGCTGCAGCAGTGCATGCTCCTTTGGCTCCTCTTCCCCATGCGATGATCATTCAGTTTAACTGACACTGAATTCCTTTGAAGTTATAACGTTTGCCATACAAAACTTTTTTGGAGTATAAACTCTCACTCTGGATACTGGACGAAGCTCCCCGTCTCGCTTTTGAACATAAGATCCACTTATTCATCCTCCGCAAGCCGTGACCAATCTAGAGCCTTAACACTTCCAGTAAGGAGCCTTTGGAGTGAGTGTTTTCTTCAGCATTTTCACAAGGTCCTTTGCTATTGTACTTTGCCAAAGTACGTTCATTTCTAGGACACAGATCAAGTCTCCTTACTGATGGCGTGATGCCTGTGTGGTCCTGTGGTCTTTGTACTTTCATTAGTGTGGTATCCAAGCATTTGGAAATTGTTCCTAAGAATGAACAAGTATTGTGGAGGTCCACAATTCTTTTCTGAAGTTTTGACCAATTTCTTTGTGATTTTCCCATGATGTTAAACAAAGAGGCAGCTTCTAAAAGCCATGACATAATTTTCGAGAATTTTCCATGCTGTTTAAAGGCAAGGTCAACTGAGTGTAAACTGCTGACCCACTGGAATGGTGAATATAGTGAGTTATAAGTGAAATAATCTATCTGTAAACAATTGTTGGCAAAATTACTTGTCACGCATAAAGTAGATGCCTGAACCGAGTTGACAAACGTATAATTTATTAACATCAAATCAGTGTATGTAAACTTCTGACTTCAACTGTAGTCAGCATCATCCTGACATTAGTTGGTCTATTATGATAATTTATTACTAAGTAATGTCAGAAATGTTTTTTCATGTAGAGACTTTCGGTTTCTGGAATATCAGCCGTTGTGACCAGTGGGCTGTAGAGAACATGTTCAAACCTCATCCAGATGAGACTGTAACAAAATGCTTTGTTACTTCTTATGGGTAACATCCTTCTTGCATTTATAGAGCATATTTCCATATCACTTATCCTTGCTGCATGTCTCGCTAAACTACACAACTTCTTTTGTTTATTATTATCTTTACCTAGAGGTGTACAAAATTAAGGAGATTACATATCCTATAGCTAACTATAAATCTTTATGAGCTATAAACATGTATGATTCATATCAGGCGATGCATAAAGACCCAGCTGATCAGCCTAGAGGAAGAAGGCTACAGTCCTGCGTTTATGTTTGAAATACAGCCTGACATTGTGATAACAGACTGGTGAGTATTTCTTCAGCTTTCCTCTATAATTTCTCTCCTGTAATGAGAGTAATGTGTAAACCTAATTGTCTTCTACTTATCAAATCCTTTGCTCAGGTATGCGCCACAGTGGGACTGTGGTAGTGAATATCAAATTTGTGTTGAGTTACTCAATCCCAAGAAGGAGGTAATCCATGTCTTTCAGTCTGAGAAAGTGACATTTCCACAATGTAATGATCAGGAATGGAATAAGGTTAGTCACATTTATTTGGTCAAATATTAAAAACCTGGAGTTTTTAACAGTTCTCCTGCCTGGGCTGGGTTGAGAGGAAAGCTATTACATAACCTGTTTTTTAAATTTACATTTTGCTTGGTATTTGAATATTGGCTTTCACATTTAAGTTTTTACATGCTTCAGATAAATAGAAAATACAGCTAAATTACACCTCGTACTGTCTCAAATGTGAAAGAGTACATGAGTGAATACTGCAACTCTAAAGAAGTGAGTGAATACAAAAAATATTTTACGAATATATAATAAAGGACTAACCTCACAGTGAAAATAGCTATGTGGCTAATAGTATGTGGCAAAAATAATTCCTCACACCATTACACCTAGTGCTGGACAAAGTACACAAATCTGTACTTGACTAATGTGGAAATACCCCAGATGGGGTATATCCCCTAAGACCTCTCTCTCTCTCTCTCTCTCTCTCTCTCTCTCTCTCTCTTTCCCCCTCCCTCCCCCCCCCCCCCCCCCCCCTTCCAAATTGTGAACATGCTGTTTTCAGAAATGTAGAAATGAAGTGAAGTAGAAGGTACAACTATTTGTCGTAGGATGTAGTGGAGCAAAGGTAAAAAAGTATCTACTAATAAAACCACTAAAGTATTGTATATTGTGTATACATTGAGAAAAGTAATTAAGTACAATAATGAAGTAAATGTACTTCAACAAGTTACACATCTGATTACACCACCACCAGCATAAATTGTTGACAGCTGCATGTGGCAGCAGAAATTGAGACCATAAATCTGTGTACATCAAAATCTTTGTAATATTGAAATTGTAGCCAGGGTGCCTAATGTTTTTTTTATTTGTGATTACTTTTATCCAGTGTTGACTGGACACACACAGAAAATCAAAATGGCATGTACAGTAGTTTAATCCTGTAATAGACTGTCTCTTCTCCTGTGTCTGGTAGGTCATTTGCAGGGGGATTTTTACTTTACAAATTACAGACATGGCCGATTCGCACAGGATTAAGATCACATACAACCTCCGCAATTATTACAAATGACTAGAGGTCACCAGGTAATACTAATTCCTTGAGAATAGGGCGCTAGTCAAAATGAAAATTTCAGGTATCCACAGTGGTTTTCCTTCTGTCCACAACTGTTATTTCAGATATCCACAATGCCATTCTTTGTAGGACGAATTACATCCATTTTTTTTTTCATTTATGTCTATGGATTTATCCCATTAGAGATATCTTTAACGTAGTTGTAGATGTCCACAATGTGAAATGTATCATGAAGTGGAATTATGACTAGTCAGAATTTAAATGTAGACATCTATAACCGGAATTACGGTGGTCCTGATTTAGAATCTGTCATCAAGTTATAGATGTAAATCAAATGAATTTTGATTAGAGCTAGCTCAAATTATTGAATGTCGGCCTCAGCGATTTCATTGAAACCGGCAAAGTCGACTCCTTCACCCGCACAGGCACACACATACAGACTTTAGCCATTTTATACATTCACTTACACACTGAAAATATTGTATATAATTGTAAATATTTGTATTTGTGCACTGCAGTGTCAATCTTTTGTATAATACACCTGAGATACTTCCACTATTTCTTCGCATCTACAAATGTTCGTAGATCCGTGATCTGTTCATATCTGTGGAAATACGTAACTCGAATGTTCATAAGTCGGGGGCTTACTGTATAGTGAGTAGGTAGGATGTGTGACAGGTTGAATATTGTTTTCAGTGACGTCATTGCTGATATCCATGATTCAGTTACAGATATTTCATTGTGATGACTCGCCAAAACTGAATTACAGATATCTCTAACTGTCATTTTGAATGCAATTACTAGTCAAAAAATCTTGTTGATATTTGTAATGTTAGTTCCGGATAGTTACATTTTGGCAGTAAATGTTAAAATGGTTTGCCATACTCCCTGATAACCACAAATCATATACAACATCCCTTAAATCAATGTTTTGCGAGCGAGAGAGAGCATATTGACTTATTTTGTGCTAATCGAACCTATCACTGATCTTAATGGGTGGGGCTTTACATTCAACCTCTCTGTCTTTCTCCATCAGTCCAGTTTCATGTCTCGTGCAGCGCAGTGGCTAAGTTGTCAAAACGAAATTACACAAATCTACTCCTGCTTATAGTTAAAATAATGGCAGTTTTAGTCACTATGAGACGTTCAGTGGGTGTAAAAGACATGTTACAGTGAGCCTGATTCATTTTATACATTTGATATCTAGCGTTATTTAAACTAGCTGGCTAGCTGCTATTCTGTATTCAGACCCTGTGTGATGTGATCAGACTTTCTGATTCTTAGCACATTTTCTGCATATCCAAAGTTGGGAAAATTACTAAACAAAGATTTATACATTACAGTATAATAAGTACACAATGAGGATACAATTTGTGTTTAGTTTTTAGGGAAAACAAAATATTTGGTGAGCTCAGTCATAGGGAAGCTGCTCAGGTATTTCACATTCCCCCACAAAGTCCAACAGAGAAGATTACAAGAGCTAAGGTACTTTATCTCTTTCATCTTCGAACACATTCCAGGTGTAAGCAACTTACTATGTTTCAGTAAACACATCAGTTTCCAATTTCTCATGGGTATGTGGGTGGGTGGTCAGGGGTTGTAGTGGTAGTACCATTTCGATAGCTGAAGAAAGTAGTTACCCATCTTTGTAGTGAAGACAATCAGGGATGGGGTGAATCACATGACAATTAGATTTCTCTGGTGAAGTAAAACACAGCACCTGTGTGGATGTGGTGCATGGTACATTGTACACAATGCAGATAAGTACTTTTGTATTTTTGCTCAATTACAATTATCAATGGGGGAATTCTACTTTTATTTGAGTAATATTTTCCTGAAGGATTTGTGTACATTGCCTACTGTTGGTATTCACTCATCATCTAGCAAAGCACAGCTAAATACTTTTCTTGTGTCATGTCTATCTCTTGCAAATCAGACGCAGATGCAGGTTCCATTCTTTTTAAGATTTATTCTTTTCCTTAGCAGGTGAAAGCGCCAAAAAACCAAAAGAGAAAACAAAAAGAGATGCACGGTTTTCTCCCCAGCTGGGGTCTGCAGGCGGGAACAAAAGAAAAGACAACAAAAACAAAACAGGCTCATAGGCCAACAAACCAGGTCCGGAGTTATGACTCCTCGCTTCATCTAATAATGCCACACCTGCAGACACCGCTCAGTCCTGGGGGAAATCGGGAGACAAAATACTTATTAGTGACATCACTCTCAGACACACAAAACGTAATGTGCACAACAGTGGACAGACAACGTGCTACGGGTTCAACCGGAATATATAGGTAGACACACGGGGGGTACACAGGTGCTCTTCATTAGTGTTAAAGTGTAGACAGTACACACGTAGACACACTAGGTGGGGACAAAGGGTCAACTCAGTAATCCGGTGAGCTAGATCTTATTTCCCCGTGCTGCGGTGGTACAGATGTTACATCTTGTACCTATGGCTCCAGTTCAAACCAACGTGACTACATGAGTTCGCCTTGTTATGAAACAAGTTAAATTTTGGCTTCTATAAATTTAATTGCATTACAAAATTTTGTCTGGAGCCATTGTTTTGCTGTTAACAGACTAAAGCAATTAATTTTAACACTGCTTCATAAAACTTTGTGTGATATTCTACAAACATACTATATAAATATATATTAAACATAATATAAACTTTAAAAAGTCTTTGTTATTCCGGTGTGACCACTTATCATTTGCTCACATTCATCACACTGTGCGTTTAGATATGACAGTGTTTTTTTTGGGGGGGGTATTGTTTTTTTGTTGTTGTTTTTGTTTTTTATTCTTGATTTCAGGCTTCGGCTGTCAGTAAAAGCTTATAGTAGTGTTTAGTTGATCCCACAATTGTGGAATAATAAAAAATCTAAAAGATGAAAAGGTGTACAGGTCTACATGCTACATAGTGGCATGTTACCACAGTTATCTAAATCATTTAAATCTTTTCTTATCTATCTTTAGATGACATGTAAACTGATGTCTGAGAACACTTTCTATTTTTATGTTTTATTTTAGATCACGCATGTGTTTAAAGACAATGGACCAGGTGTTCGATTCATCCATTTTAAACATGGAGGACACCGTGGAATACGGGTTATTAACAGTTGTGTGGAACTCTTCCCAGCAAAAGAAGTATAATGCCTAAAATAGCCTTTATTGTATATAAATAATTGAAGGAAATATGTCTTAAAATTTATTTGTCTTGTTTTAAATATGCGTAACATATTTGATTATTTAATTGCCCATTACAAAACTTACAATTTAGAGTCTCTGTCTAAAATTAGCTAAATGTCATGAAGTAAAACATAACATGATACCAAATTTTATTCAATTCTGATTACTTAAGGAAATTGTAACTAACATTCTTTACCTTGCATAATAAAGTATTTTTGTTTTCATTTCTTCCCTGTAATAGAAGTGTTCCTTTTTAAATACAGAGGCTGCTTAAGTAGTTATAGTGCTATTTTTTTTCCATCACTCTAGCGGACTAGAGCTGAATGACCAGAATAGGTGGCAAGCTCCTGTACATGTCAAATTATTTTCTTTATTTAATTCTCTGTTGGCCTTGTTTTTTGGATCCACTGCAGCATAAGAAGTACCAAGGGTCCTCCAGGTACTCCATCAGGTCCATTTTTACCCTTTCCTCATGGAATCTGCCATGCCAGCCTCTGATGCTATTTGTGTTTCATGGGATTTTTTTTAACAAAACTCAGAAAAAATCCCATTTACTTTATTTTACTTCTGTTTTTTACCTTTAATCATCAACTTCAATGAAAAAACAAGTTTCAATTTGCAGCTGCCTGTTGCTCCAAATATCACTCATAAGTGGTGTTGCATCTGGTTGTAATATCCACATTACACAGAAATGTCTGTATACCGTATCTCTCGAGTTGTCTTTCACCACAGCCATTTTGGGATTTGTCCTGTCCAACCTTTATTACGATATAACCAGTTTAAGAACTTCTGCAGAGTTAATGCAAATGTGCGATTCAAACAGAGGGCAAGTTTGCTAGGTACAGTATAGTTAGCCACTTCCTAGTTTACCCTCATGATGTGCACTATTATTGGGAAATTGGGTTATCTGCTTTGAAACTTTCCCTACTGCACGTCATTTCTCTGTGAAGAACCCAGCGTTTAGTTGCAACACTGTACAACTTTCTGAAGTCACTGCTTTTGACTACAGAAATTGTTTCAAGGTTGGTTTCAGTGAAGAAGCAGATGTCCTGTGATGTCCAGATCTTCTAGTATTGTGTTTATGGCTTGCATTGTAGCAGCATATGGTCAACCTCACCTGCCTGTGCAAAATGAAATTTAATCTATATGAAATACTCCTGTCGTGAAGGCTAGTAAAGGTTTCACATAAAATAAAATAATATACTGTGCATATACTGTACGTAGTGATGATGCCCAACACCAAACAATTCACAACAGGCCTTACAGGAGGCAGCACATTCCAAAACAAAATGACATCTTAACAAGAAAAAATATATTGAGTCTAGTCAAACTAATAATTCTTTCTATAAGATTGTAGTAAACCAAATATAAAATTATTAATCTTGTTTTGTAGACATCTAATTTTAAAGTATGCATTTCTTGTTCTATTGACGAATAATTCTCTATTTGGCTTATTCTAAACAGATTATTCCCAGCAAATTAAGAATAATGCCTAAAATAGCCTTTATTGTATATACTGTAGGTAATTGAAGGAATTCATTTTAATGTCTTAATGTCTTGTTTTAAATAAATATACATAATACATTTGATTATGTACTGTAATTGCCCATTACAAACCTTATAATTTAGTTTATAATTCATTTGTTGAGTCTGCAGTAAAATTAGCTAAATGTCATGAAAGAAAACATACAGTCTTGTGCAAACATTTAGGCACCCCTTGATAAATAACAGATTTTGGTGATTCTTTTTTTTATTGAAAATATGTTAACACAGTCTCTCTTGGAAATGGAAAAAATGCACAATATTTTCAGCAAACATTGATGCATAGTTACTTCTTATGTCATAAATTGAACAATTTTCTTTTAAACAATATTATGGAACTGTGCAAAAGTTTGGGCACCCTGAGTTCCAGAGTCTCACACAAGGTTTAAGACGTTAATCAGCTCGTTAGACCTGATGCATTGCAACAGCTGTTATTAGTAAATGCCCATTTCAAAGCTTTACAAATATTTGACTCTTCAAACCTTGTGCACACACTTGCGGACACTCAACAACCATGGGTTCCTCTAAGCAGCTGCGTAAGACTCTGAAAAGTGAAAGTTATTGATGGGCTACAAGAAGATAA
Organism: Clarias fuscus; assembly: GCA_030347435.1. NCBI lineage: Eukaryota > Metazoa > Chordata > Actinopteri > Siluriformes > Clariidae > Clarias > Clarias fuscus. The sequence goes on from CM059221.1 coordinate 16,472,619, forward strand.
AGCGTTGTCAGCTTGCAGTTTCCACCGTGAGAAATGTAATTAAAAGATGGCAGTTCAGGGGAATTGTGGAGGTCAAGATGAGATCTGGAAGACTAAGAAAACTCTTGGAGAGACCTGCTCATATGCTGGTCAGAAAGAAAAATCAAAACCCTCGTTTGACTGCAAAAAACCTGCAGGAAGAGTTAGCAGACTCGGGAGTGGTGGTGCACCGCTCACTGTGCAGGGATGCTTGCACTGACAAGACCCTCATGGAAGAGTCAGCAGAAGAAAACCTTACCTGCCTCCCCATCATAAAATCCAACGTCAGAAGTATGCAACAGAACATCTACAGAAGCCTGATGCGTTTTGGAAACAAGTGCTGTAACCTGATGAAGTTAAACTAGAACTCTTTGGCCACAATCAGCAATGGCATGTTTGGAGAAAAAAAGAAGCAGCATTTCATGAAAAGAACACCTTGCCAACTATTAAGCATGGGAGTGGATTTATCCAGAATGGATTCCACTAAATACCAGCAAATTCTGGAAGAAAACATCACACCATCTGTAAAAAAGCTGAAGCTGAAAAGAGGATGGCTTCTACAACAGGACAATGATCCTAAACATACCTCGAAATCAAGCAAGCTGAAGGTTTTGGAATGGCCATCACAGACCCCTGATTTAAACATAATTGAAAATCTGTGGACAGATCTTAAAAGAGCTGTGCATGCAAGACGACCATGTCACGTTTGTATTTGCGAGGCATAGACGCAGAGGTCAAGATGTTTCAAATGAATGATGTTTATTATAACAAAACAGGGAAATTAAACAAACAAATATACTTTATAGGAAACAAACCAAAACACGACTCAGTAACGGGAAAACATGAACTAAACTTTACCGACATACACTAGGTTAAATCAACAGATGCAAGACAAGAAACTGACAAGACAAGAAAACTAAAACAACCTATTTATAATAAAACTAATGAGCAACACGGTTCAGGTGAGCGCCCACGTCACCTGACCGAGGTGCATAATGCGAACTAAAGTGAAACTAAAACTACACACACAAAGTCTCTGGGCGCTAGGCGCCCTCTAGGGGTTATCCCTGACAGACCAAAGAATACTGCTAGAAGCTAGAAGAACTAGAAGCCTTTTGCAAGGAAGAATGGGAGAAAATCCCATTAGTTCAAAAATTTAAAGAGTTTTAGCTGGCTATTAAAAAAAAGTGTTTGCAGACTGTGATATCTGCCAGAGGAGGTGTTACAAAGTATTGATTATGTAGGGTGCCCAAACTTTTGCACTGTGCCACAATAATGTGTTTATTTTTTTACCTTTTGTTTAATTTATGACATCAAAAATAACAATCCACCAATGTTTGCTGAAAATATTGTGCATTTTATCCATTTTCAGGAGAGACAGTTAACATCTTTTCAATTAAAAAAATCACCAAAATCTGTTATTTAACAAGGGGTGCCTAAACTTTTGCATAAGACTGTAATGTGTTACCAAATTCTATTCAATTCTGATTAGCATCCAGACAGAAGGAAATTGTAACTGACATATAATCGACATTCTGACAAAATTAGCAAAATTATCTGCCATTTGAACAAGAAAATGTTTATTATTAAATTAGTAAAATATTGTAGAAATAAGCTAAACAATCCCATATTTGGTTTTCTATAATATTGTTATTGTAGATATATTTGAATAGATCAAGATATTTCAGTGGATCTCCATAATGCAGAAATGTATATCTGAGAGCTTTCCAGAAAGGGTGAAGCTGTTTAAATGAGTAATAAATTATCCGTTTTGGATGGGATGATGAAATGAGTTGGAGGCTGCATCCACCATCTGGAGAGTCCCAGTCCAGTCAGACATCCATCCTGTTGATGTAGGCTGTTAGGACTCTTTGACACACCGCTTAATTAACACATTTGTTCAGAGGGCAAAATTGGATAATTTTACAATTTATTTGTTAATTATTTATTTTTGACTTATTGACCACAAATTTCAGCAATGAATGATATATTTAACAATATAAATCCTAGTTATATTTCTATTCTTTTGAAAACAATTATAATTACATACAGTCCATATTATAAAACATTTTTATGTAAAATTCAAATTTTGGATCATTAGAATTAGGAAACCATTCTTTACGTTATTTGGCTCTTAATTTTGTCAGAATAGACAAAAAATGGTGGTATTATCTCAAACCCTGCATATTCCATGAGCAAATGTGTGAAAGTGCCACTAGGTGTCCTTGCAATCTCTCCAAGTGACCATACAACTATACAAATCCAGAGCATTTTCAAACTATGCTATACTATAACTGGACCATGATTTAAATAGTCTTTGTTACTTCACATCAGTAAGAGGCTTTTGTTAACCCATATGACCTGCACTGCCCTCTTTTACATGGGTTCAACACATTTTCTTAGAAAGCTTTTCTTAATGGATAGCTGCCATATCTTCAACCCTATGACCATTTGAAGGGTTTACAGTGCTCCTGTTTACAGTTTAGTAGTTCAGTGGAAAAATGTTGTCACTGTAAGTCTTATACCAAGTCTTTTATCTCCTGAAGAGAACTACTGAAGTACTGGCCATATGGGGACATTTTGCTAAACCTTTGCTAAACATTATACATTCACATTTCATGCAAAACAAATGGTGACTAACTGTTTTGTTATGTATAAAGAAAGTGCAATCAGATTGCACTATATAATTTTTATGCATACATAAAACAGAACTGAATATTTAGCACACTTAAATTCTGTGCTATGCATTATACATAATACAACATTCCTCAATGCTGTGCACTAGCCTAACACATGACATGCACTGACACTGCAACTAGCTGTAAAGGTTCTTTGATATTGTGTGGACTTTCCCATATCTGTATCTTTAATATCTTTCTTTGTACTTTGTCATATTTATACAACCACCTTATTGCGTCATTTCTTATATGATAATACTTTCCACGGCTTGCCAGAACCTTTTTGTCTACCTGGAACTTGCTAATGTGTTTCCTGTTGTACTGTATGTCTGTCTCTGGGTCTCCATACAACTCTCTTTGTTCTCCCTGTACATGTTAATGATTTTTGTTGTTTTGATGTAAGGGATGTATGTGACACAGGGCGTCTGGCCAAAGGCTTAAATATTCTCTCTGACAGTAAACAGAGATTATCGGACACGGCCATAGTACATGTGTTGTACCTCTCCCTTAAACATAGAATTGGGGTTTTCATGGGTTTCCATCTCAATTATGACACATTTACGGCTTGAACTATCTTGCTTTGCATTTAATAAGTCTATCTCATATAGTAGTTTCACCTTTTAAGCATTACTGAAATAAATGAACGTTTGCACGATATTCTAATTTTTCGAGTTTCACCTGTATTCACATCACTCATTAGAGTTGGGGGGAAAATGTACTCAGGGACTGTGGCGTGATTTGTTGGTGCCTGAGACAACAGTATCTCAGATAACTACTCTTGTTTTGGGACTTACACAATCTAGATTAGGCAGTGCCTCAAGACGCATACTCTTCAAATGCCTCAAACAATGATGGATAATTTGTGTTTATCAAATAATTTTGATGCAGATGCTTTTCTTCATGCATTGAGCCATTTAATAGCCTTTCACTGGTATGGAGCCTCAACTGCAGAGAGCTTTATATTAACTTTATGTTCAATGCTACTGAAGCACCTTAATTTCTTGAAATCTGGGAGCTGGAGCATCTGTTCCATAAAGAGGGTCTAGCAAGTGATTGCTGAAGGCCAGGTAGTGTCAGAGAATGTTCTACTCACCATACAAGTTGAAGCAAGAGATACTCAACTTGTACCTCTTGAATATGTATTCTCAGACGCAGCTGAATCTGATCCGGTGAGAACAAATATGTTGAGGGGCAGCACTCAAGTTGCCAAGTTGAATGTCATTGGAAATGTGTATGTCTGATCAGCTAAAGTCAAAATAAAAATAAGACCTACATACATCCATTGGCCCACCTAGTTCCACATCCAGCCAACCTGGATGCATACAGGATGTCTCTGAAGACACTACAGGGACTTCTTGAACTTTTTACAATAGCTAGGATACATCAGCCTTAGCCCTATAACACTGTCTAAGGAACTGAAAAAGAAAATCAATCAACATTTAAATATATAGCAGTTTACATGAACCTAAGTTGAACAGCACTAAAAATGACAATAAAGTGGCGTTAAGAATAGAAATAAAAATACAAAAACTAAATAAAACACAATTATAAATAAATAAATGAAAAATTAAACAATAGTCATAAAAATTATAATAATAAATAAAACAAAAAGATAAAATTATTTAAAAAATCACATAAAACTATATCATATTAAAAGCTATTCTAAATAAATGAGTCTTCAGTTTTGCCTTAAACAGAGGGAGGTCCTTAATGCTACGTAACTCAGGTGGAATGACGTTCCAGAGTTTAGGACCAGCCACTGCAATGGAGCGATCACCCCATTGTTTGTACCTTGACCGAGGGACCAGTAACAGGTTTTGGTGAAGAAACTAAGAGATGTGGAAATGGCCAGGATTTTCAAGGATGGAAGCTTATTGATAATACACAAAACAGAAGAACAGGGAAATAAAGCAAAGCATACAGTATTGAAAATTTTGCAAGGAAACTTTGTGAAAGAAGAATTATTGGAGGAAATAAAGTGAGTCTGGGAATGATAACTGGGATACCAATAAACGAAGATTTAGAAAAACATTATCAAGTAGGTGAGGTGAATAGAGTTTACTAAGAACATAAATGGAGCGAGCTGTGGTTCTGGAATTTCAGGAGATGAATTTTCAAGAGAAAGTTAGAATGTATGAGCCACTCAGTGAGACCCTACAGCCTTTCAAAAGTTTTCATACCCCTTTAACTTTTCCTCATTTTGTCCTGTTAGAACCATAAACATTAATGCATTTTATTGGGATTTATGTGATACACCAACACACAGTGGCACATACAGTAATTGTGAAGTGGAAGGGAAAAGTTTAAAAATCTGCATGCAGTGGTATTCACCCCCCTTTGCCCTTAATTAATCAAGTGGAGCCAATTGTCTTCAGAAGTCACCTAATTAGTAAATAGAGTCCACCTGTGTGTAATTTAATCTAAACATAATTACATCTGTTCTGGAAAGACCTCAGAGTTTTGTTAGAGATCATTAGTGAACAAACAGCATCATGAAACCCAAGGAACACACCAGACAGGTCAGGGATAATGTTGTGAAGAAGTTTTAAGCAGGATTACGTTATTTAAAAAATTAAATAAAAATAAAAAAACAAGCTTTGAACAAAATGGAAAGAGTATGGTACAACTGCAAACATACTAAGACATGGCCATCCACTTAAACTGGCCAGGCAAGAAGAGCATTAATTAGAGAAGCAGCCAAGAGGCCCATGGTAACTCTGAAGGAGCTGCAGAGATCCGCAGCTCAGGTGGGAGAATCTGTCCACAGCTCAATTATTAGTCTTGCACTCCACAATTCTGTCCCAGTTTGTCCCGTTTGCAGTTCCACGTTGCTTGTCACAAACTGCAAACAGGTCTTTCAGCATTCTTTCAACAATGGCTTTCTTCTTGCCATTCTTCCACATTGTAAAAAAAATAAGTTGCCTCAATGTAAAAGGTTTAGTAACAAGTTGCATGACTTTTTTAGGTTAACTCAACTTTTCTAGAAATTTGCTGGCCAAACAAAATATTTCACATTTCTGTTTAGTTGACACAACATGTACTCAGTTCAAAATCTTAAGTTGACTCAACTTCAAATCATTCAATATTTAAATATTCACATATTTAAGTCAGCTCAAGTAGTATTGCTTGTGGTATTGCTCAATTAATTATATTTCTCTAGGGTTGACTTAGCCCAACTTTGCATCTACTCAAAAAGGTAAGTTGTCTCCCATTGTAGCCCATTGATGTAGTTGGTTCAAGTGATTTTTCTATACAAATAAGTTGGCCTAACAATACGCCAACAAACACAGAAACATTTATTAAACATTTATATTATAGAAAATAATTGTCCAAAACTAGTCTAAGTTAAAACAGTGATTTGCATAAAACAGGAGAATACAGGTTCTATTTTGTTTATAAGTCAATGGTAAAACTAGCAAAGATTAACAGGTTTTCTCAATGTGTCAGACACAAGAAAGATTCAATGGCACCAAGAGTTTGTTTCTGAATATGTGAATCTGAATACCACTATATAAAGTTGGGCCAACAATACAATATTAATTAATTCAACATTTATCTAGTTGGAGTTTTTAAAGACCAGATTTTATCAGTCACAAATTGTGCCATGGTGGACAAACGTATGTGATAAAGCAATAAAAAAAATTAAGATTATAAAGTTTTTGAAAGCCACGGTGGCTTAATGGCCTAGCACTGCCACCTTGCACCTCCAGGTCCTGGGTTCGATTCCTGCATCAGGGCTGTGTGCATGGAGTTTGTACGTTCTCCCCATGCTTGGTGGGTTTCCTCCGGGTTCTCCGGTTTTTCCTCCCACAGTCCAAAAAACATGTAGATTAGGCTAACTGCCGTTTCCAAATTGCCTGTAGTGTGTGAATGCCATGGTCCTACAAAAGGGAATGTATACAATGGTCTCCATTGGCCTCCACAGTCCCTAGTTGGACTACAGAGGTTCCTAGATGGATGGGAGGATAAAGGGATGCAGGCTGAAGTAAGTAGAACAATAAAACATGCAAAGAAAGAGCATTGGAGGACTTTTTGTAACTCAGTGGGAAGAGACACAGATTAGTAAGATATGGGGAGTGATTAAAAGAATGAATTTGATCAAGAGGGAGTATGGGTACCCAATTTCAACTGAAGCCTAAAACCCTTAAACTAAAGCCTTTGCAAAACTTCACAGCTCAAATAATATTAATGGGAAAGGACAGAAAGGACGGGAAGCTACAATAACAGAAAACACTCATGTTGACTTACCTTGCTGTGACACTAGCTTACAATAACATTAGGTGTAATTTAATTTCTCTTTTCACAATTTCTTTTCACAAAATCGGTTGTCTGCAATAACTAAATAAATAGATTCTTTTTATACAAAACTTGGAAACCAAATGAGTAACATATAATATTTAGTAATTTATTTATATACATACATGCTATATACAATTTTTATGAATACAAATGAAAGTGTCTGTCGACGTGCCATCCAGCACATCAGCCGACAGATACTAACCCTCCCCGGAGGTATATCCATTGTTTTGGTCATTTCTGTCATTGTTGTTCGGGTGGGGCAGGGGTAGCTTGGTGGTTAAGGTGTACTAATACTCATCAGGAGGTCAGTGTTTCAAGCAACGACACCATCGGAGGCTGCTACTGTCAGACCTTTGAGCAAGGTCCTTCACTCCCAAGTACTCAGATACAATTGGCCGTCGAACTGGGAACCTGACCCTGTAAGTACCTGCCACAGAAACTAAGAATATTTTAAATGCAGATGTTACTGAATCAGAATGGCACTTTTACTGCCTTGTGTGCCGGAGACAGCATTGGGGTTTTGCGTTTGCTGACTTTACGCCGCTAAGTGGCGCTATAATCGTATACTGAGGCCTCAGGTCTTAGTTCATTCTCTCAGTTAAATTAAATTAGTCATTTCTTATTTACATTAAATTTAGGCAAAGTAGACGTCAACACAGAGAGCTTTAGCTTGTATCATATGTAATTATAAAAGATATGCACGTCAAAATGGGTTTGTGTCACCTTATACTTTTTTGTAGTATTCTTATGTTAAGAACGCAAAATCATTTAAATCGCGCGTGCGCGCTGATTTAAATTTGAATAAAAGGGACAGACAAGATCAGCTGTTAATTTCCCTGAACATGTTTATGGTGAAATGAATAAGTCTTCTTTCCAAAACGTTTATTGGCCAATAAATCTTTGTTAGTCTATTAATGTTAGAAAAGAAAAAATAGACGCAGTTTACAAAACAGTCTCCTCACGCGCCGGAGCCCCGCTCCATTCACATGCAAGTTTTATATGAATATGACTCTATTCAGATGTAAGTAAGTGCTAATTGCTGTGTTGTTTGAGAGAGGAACGTGACCTGCTGCTTCATGCTCCTGTCCAACATAACAACACTTACATTTAAATTTAGGCATTTGGCAGGCGCTCTTATCCAGAGCGACTTACAAAAAGTGCTTTGAAGTTTACATCACTGGATACTTACACTGGGTTACTATAGGGTTTAAATCAAACTTCACTCATGCACACACACACATGAAACACTCGCATACACATACAGTGTATGAAACAGTCACACATACATATATACTACTAAGTGCTCAAACGACTACAGGTATATATGAAATGCGCATGCACACATACCTATGAGACGAGCGCGCATGCGCGCACACACCTATAAAAAATCTTCAATATCATCGTAAGAATCACCTTCCATAAATCCTCACAAAGCGTTTCAGGCTTCAAATTTTTGGAAAGAAAACAATTTATCGTTTGTGTAAATATTATTTTCCGGGTTGCTACAATATAATTTCTTTTATCCCAGAGGGTTAGCTGAAACATGCATTGCCGCGCTTGGAAGCTTAGTTGTGAGCAGGGGCAGCAGAAAACGAAATATAACCTTCCTCATCCCAGGAGCTGACTGGAGTAAGCTTAAAGGGGGAAGGGAGTATTTTGTATTTGCATTTGAATGTTGTCTGACATTGTGAGAGCACACAGTACGAACAGATAAAAAATTAATAAGCCCCAATTATGCTGCATAAATTATATTTAGTACAACAAAATAATGACATGGTCCAGCACGCATTTAGCAGTACATTCAGATTATATGTGGTAATATACAGGACCAGGCACATCTAAACGCTCGCCTATCATTAACTCACTTTAAATATGGATAATCATCTGAAACATGCAACTTTACATGGCCATTTGCTCTAACATTAACCTAGGAAAATGCTTATGTTTAAATGTTTATGCCAAGTGGCAAAGCTGAATAGTAGTGCACGCTCACTGCAGTATAGGAGTGACGAAAAACGTTATGATTTTGTTGGAGGATGGAAGCAAACAGGGTGCCCTATTCTGTACTCGTTTCTATGAACGTGAGCGTGTCTTGCCTCACAGATGTGAAAAATATATACTTATAGAATGCGAGATGTCTGCTTTTACATAAACTAATGGAAAACAAATTTCAGATGATGTAATTCATATGAAACGTAAATATACTGGAGGTGCAGAGGCCACCGCATCAGAGAATGATTTAAATCTGCTGCTGTCATCCTGTTGCTTTGGTGAGTGTGACGGTAATACACATTCTGGTCTCCTACCTACTGTATACCATCCCCTATTTCTGTTTTAATCATTGTTATTGTGTAATTGGCTTTAGGTGTGTAAAGGATCATGACTATGTGTTTGACTCCTGTGTTTGGATGCTTTGAAAGTTGATGGAAGGCATGAGCAGTGTGAGCCTCCTGCTGGGCAAACAATTCACACCGCTCCATAATAACAATGAAAAGAGATCAAACATACAGCACTAAAGGCTACAACTTGTTTGCTTATCTACAAAGATGGAAATCCAATTAATTCTCGGTTTTTATAAATTATGCACTAATCCACCAGGATATCAGCATTGTTGAAAAAACAGATTTAGTGTTGAAATGCAAATGTTCTATGATTTAGTCTTTGACTCTTAAATTCTTTTTTCATCTTTTTTTGCTCTTTTTATTCATGTTTTGCATTTGCTACTTTATGGTGAGGAACATGATGTCCACATGAGTGGTTAGCTGGTAGTGCTAAAGATCATGGAAGTGATTTCTTATATTCTTAGATTGCCTATTATGCCTAGCTTGCCTGGATGTGCTACATAGTTTACTGCAGTGATAATTTTTATTGCATCTGTTTGAACACAGAAAATAAAAAAATATGGAAAGAAATTGTCAGTTTTATATAATGGGGTTTATAAGTCATGAGATTAATAAATGTAGCCTACTGTTGCCTACAAATGTAAATTAAATGTTTCCTGACTGAGTGCTTCTTTTATTTATTATTGAATCTTTTCTGCACATTAGGCATCTGATTATGCATTTAAGATGGAAGTTGCATGAATGAAATGTTGAAAATTGTGCAAGTGTGTCAGTAAATGCATGCATTGGCATGTGCAGCAAGTTTTGTGTAAAATCATTTGGCTTCTCAAAGTTTTTCCCCACATCACACCACTGCATGTGACAATGCTAACAGGGCTTTTGTGTTAATTTCAATGAATAAGAATCGTAAAGTTCCGAATGTAATTTGTGACAATGCATATTTTGTTAGAGTTCCATGGTATTGATATTTATTTCATTTGAGACATTTTGTTCTTTTAAAAATTCTTGCTGTTTCTAGAAGTTGTCTGATAATTTAGAGCATAGGTCTAGTTCAGATAGCACGGATGGAAATTATATTGCTTACATATCTTTTCCCCAGATCTTTGGACACGGTAAAATATATATTACATGATCTTGTAAATTCTCCCAATAAGACAGGAAATTTCAGTGGACGTTGAGAAAATTTTAAAAAGAACATTTTACAGAGTGTGGTATTAACTTACTTGATAGAAGATTTTTTTTTAAGTTTTTGTTATGTTTCTTAGGCTTATTGTAAGCAAAACCACCCAGAAACACTGACTAAATGTAATTCTCTCAGTCTATTACAAACATACTTATATTATCTGGATATTCTGTAGCTAAAACATTAAAATGTAATTCTGACCATACAGTTTGCAGAATGCTATCCAGAAAACTGGGCCAACAGCTGGGGCGACCCACTCAGTCCCTCTCCGGATGGCTGGTTACCAAGTTCCTGAAGTGGCATAACCAGATCTTGGAGGAGAATGCCGTGAAGCTGTGTGAGATCCAGCCTGATGAGACGGTGTTGGAGCTAGGTCATGGTCCAGGTCTGGGTTTGCAGCAAGCTGTCCAGCTCCTTACAGGGTCTAGGGGAAAGCTACTAGGGGTGGATTACTCAACATACATGCACCACATGGCAACAGATAGGATGCAGGAGCACATTACCCGTGGGAAAGTGGATTTGTACAACTGTGATGTAACAGCAATGCCATTCGAAAACAGCAGTGTAGATAAAGTGTTCCACTGCAATTGCTACTACTACTGGCCTGACCTGAAGGCAGCAGCGTCAGAGATACACCGAGTGATGAAACCAGGTGAAGTATGGAAACATTCAAATAAAATCTTTCCTTTGTATCTTAGCTTGGTAATGTACTGTATTCTATACTATCTCTAATATTTTAGATTATATTTTTGTCATGATATTGTATAATAACATTCCTCAGTGTTTTACTCCATCAGGTGCACCCATGGTGACAACCCTCAGACTGGATCGTGTCATTTTATTTGCATCTATGAAAGTGTTGTCTGGACAGAACTGGAGACCTGAAGCCTACTTGGAGGCGCTGCAGATCTGTGGTTTTGCAAATGTTCACATGGAGAACAGAACAGAGAACCATATTTCAATTCAAGCAATTTATGCCACTGCAGCAAAGTAAAGCAGCTATCGATCATGTCTTTTTCCCACTTACACACACACAACCTTCCTCCTTCCCTCACTCACACTTAAATCACTTTAGTTTTTAAACAAGAATATTTTACTGCAACATTACTGTGTACTACCCATATGTAAAATATCATATAGACATCTATGATGTACAGTATATAAGTAATTGCATCTAAGACATAAATAAAGAAAAAAAGATGTCAGAAAGCTTTTGATGTTATGGCTGATTAATATGTGAACCTGCCTATGAAAATGCAGGTAAAGTCATTTATTGTGATTCAGTGTTCTCTACATAAAATCATACTGTAAGTAGAATGTAAATACATTATTTTTTTTGTCAATAATTATAGGATAAGGCTCAGAAAAAATCCTCAAGTATCTCAAAATATTAATTGTTCCTTTTCATCAAAAAAGGATTTACAATTCTGAAATTACCAACTTCTCAAAACTAAGTTCATGTATGCACTTTTGGTTAGGGCTCCTTTAGATTAAATTACAATTGTCCAGTGGCAAGGCTGAGGTATTATTGAAGACCAGGTTGCTTTGATAGCAGCCTTCAGTTCATCTGTAATATTGGGACAGGAGTGTCTCATCTTTCTTTTGTCAATATCACATACAGTAAGTTCTCTCAGGAGTTCCAGTCAGATGAGTTGGCTTGCCAATAAAGCACAGTCATATGTGTACTTGTCCACACACGTGGACAAAATTGTTGGTACCCTTCGGTCAATGAAAGAAAAACTCACAACGGTCACAGAAATAACTTTAATCTGACAAAAGTAATAATAAGAGCATGGGACACTGATGTTCCTTGAGCATGAAGTTCACCTTGGATCTCTTTAGAAGTCTTTCTGGGCTCTTTTGTTACCATTCAGATTATCCGTCTCTTTGATTTGTCATCAATTTTCCTCCTGCGGCCACGTCCAGGGAGGTTGGCTACAGTCCCATGGATCTTAAATTTCTGAATATGTGCAACTGTAGTCACAGGAACATCTAGCTGCTTGGAAATGGTCTTATAGCCTTTACCTTTAACATGCTTGTCTATAATTTTCTTTCGAATCTCCTGAGACAACTCTTTCCTTCGCTTCCTCTGGTCCATGTTGAGTGTGGTACATACCATGTCACCAAACAACACAGTGACTACCTGGATATAGGTACCCCTATATATAGGCCCACTGACTGATTACAAGATTGTAGACACCTGTGATGCTAATTAGTGGACACACCTTGAATTAACATGTCCTTTTGGTCACATTATTTTCAGTATTTTCTAGGGGTACCATCATTTTTGTCCAGGCCTGTTCCATGAATTCATTTTTTTTAAATAATTCCATTGAAGCATGGTTGAAAAGAAATGTCTGACTTTCATTGGTTAGCATTCATAGAGTTTTTTTTAATTATTACTTTTGTCAGATTAAAGTTATTTATGTGACCATTGTGAGTTTTTCTTTTATTGACAGAAGGGTACCAACAATTTTGTCCAGGTGTGTATTTTCAGCAAACCAGTTAGTGGTAGTTTTGGCACTGTGGCCAGGTGCTCAATCTCCATAAAACTTGTCAGCAGATGAAGTGCTCTAAAATCTTCTCTCCGAGTAGGTAGCTGCGATGACTTTGGACTTAATAAAAACACAGCAGATCAACACGAGCAGCATCCCAAATTATCAATGACTATGGAAACTTCACACTGGTCTTCAAGCAACTTATTCTGTGCTTTGCTTGACAATCTTCTTAAGCCTGCATTCATGCATGTTCAATTTATCTTTACGCACAGAACAAATTCCTTGCGCCTGGAAGTCAGCGATAGTATTCCCTCTTTTTAAGGGTGGTGACCGGTCAGATCCCAATTGTTACAGGCCTATTTCTGTTCTGCCATGTATCTCTAAGGTTCTGGAAAAACTTGTAAATGGTCAACTTACCGAATACTTGGAGGCATACAACATCTTATCACCTGTTCAATCAGGATTTAGAACTGGGTTTGGGTGTATAACAGCAATTCTTAAAGTCTTAAATGATATCTCTTCTGCTCTGGACTCTAAACTGTACTGTGCCGCTATTTTTATTGACTTGGCTAAGGCCTTCGACTCTGTCAATCACAAATGTCTCATCGATAGGCTTTACGATATTGGCATCTCTGACAATTCCTTGTCTTGGTTTACTAATTATCTAAGTGATAGAGTGCAGTTTGTGAAATCTGAACAGCTCCTTTCCCAGCCTCTCCCAGTAACCAATGGCGTCCCACAAGGATCAATACTTGGACCTACACTTTTTTCTATTTATATTAATACTATAGCTAATTCGGTTACAGATTCATCTATCCATCTTTATGCCGATCATACAGTTCTTTACTCTACAGGTCCTTCTCCTGCTACAGTTTTGCAACAACTTCAGCTTAGTTTCAATAGATTGCAACAGACTCTGTCCAATTTGCATCTCTAGTTAAACACTTCCAAAACTAAAGTCATGTGGTTTGGAAAAAAGGTCTTGTTCCATTAAGATCTCCAAGTATCTGCTCTCTTGATGGGACACCATTGGATCAGATTACTGAATATAAATATCTGGGAATTTGGCTAGATAACACTCTGTCTTTCTCAAAATACATTGATAATTTGAAGTCTAAGATCAAAACAAAACTTGGGTTCCTTTATAGAATGCGTTCTGCATTTACATCATCTGCTAGAAAAACTCTGGTGCAAATGGCCATTCTCCCATGATTGATTATGGTGACGTTATCTACAGTTCAGCATCTAAAGGCCTACTACAAAAGCTCGATGTTCTCTACCACTCTGCCATCCGGTTCATAACAAATGCTCCTTTTAAAACTCATCACTGTACCCTGTATTCTTCTCTCAACTGGTCTTCATTGCACACCCGCCGTAAAACGCATTGGATGATTGCAATTTACAAAACTCTTCTCGGCTGGTCCCCTCCTTACTTACAAGAACTGTTACACGCTTCTTCTTCTGGGTACAGCACTCGCTCTGCTAATCTGATTCTGCTGACAGTTCCTAAGGCTGCCTCTGTATTTGACCTGTCGTCTTTTCAGAATGCTGCTGCTAGAGACTGGAATGACCTACAGAAAACGTTAAAATTGGACAATCTCATTCCTAAGTCTGCTTTCTCGGATCTCAGCTCACTATAAAGATGTGTGTTGCTGTTATTCAGATTAGCTGTTATAACTCATTGCTGCTTTAGTGTTTACACTGTTTATACCACATCTTATGTTTTTTATTTATTTTTATAATTTTTTTAATGCATTTTTATTATTATTATTTATTTTATTTTGTATATAATGTATATATGTTTCTTTCTTAAAATTTTTTATTTTAGTCCCCCCATTTCCCCCAAAGGCTTCGCCTTTGCCAGGCCACAGTTGTAAATAAGAAACCTGTTAAAAATCTGTCTTGCCTGGTTAAATAAAGGTAAATGAAAAAAAAAATTGTGCACCTTTTCCTACCACACTTTTCATTCCTGTCAATTTTCCAGCCAACCCTATTGTTTTACCCTCTTTTTGCATGCATGTACTGAACTAGACTGAGAGATACACAGTAGAATAGTCATCCAATACAACGCATGTAATACAGGGCACCATTTTTATTTAACCCATCTTTTGAATATGAGATATTTTCCATTGTAGATGTTGACATACAGTATGTTTATGCTGCTGGCATCTTAAAGTTGCCACCTTTGAATACAGCCCTTCGAGTATTGTATTGTAATCACCATAAGATGTGTGTATGCCCCTTGCCAAAGCTCCTTTTGTATCATTGCACTGGTAATTCCATATCCACTTGTATAATTTTCTCTGTCCCTACTGGTTAAATGTAACAAAATTCACAAATAAAATTAAGCATTTAAAACGATAGATCAATTTGATAGCTGACAGATGATCAGCTTTAATTTTCTTGCAGTATCACCATGGCTTTCTTTTAAATATATAAGTGAGCACAATTCAATGTGCACACAATAAACACATTCCTCCAAATAGTAATAAATGTAGTACGGCATCTACAAGCTCTGCCTCCTCAAACAGAATAACTCCCTTGAAGATGCTGAGTAACTATAATGCGGAGTTAATTCGACCTCACAAATAGGTTATTATTTTTAAGTTTTACAGGTCTATGGGTAAAACAGTTTAAACAGTTAAATTACTTTGATATACTGGTCTATTACAAAAAAAAAAAACTCTAAGTTTTGCAAACCATACATATATGCAATAAACAACACCCAATTAATTGTACAAAACATAGAAAAAATATTTATATTTATTTTTCAAAAGCACAAGATCAGATAATACAAAACAAGTTCAACAGCGACATCATTACTATACATTACACAGAAGCACTAATGCCTGAGAGCAGTGCTGGTCATTATCTCCCCACATTAGGATGTAGGGGTACGGTCTTGACACTTCAGCCTGCTGGAGATATTCCACGGTGTTCGTTCCAACCTTAGAAAGAAAGAAATGAAAGAAAGTAAAAGTTTATGGAAAAATCGAGAGGGTTGGCTAGTATGCATATTTGTAAGAAGATTAGTGTTTTGTAACACCTCAGCTTTTTATATGTGTTTGCTAGTGCTAGCAACTTAGCTAAATGCTAGCATCATGCTGGCACTACAATTAACAGTTTAGCTTTCATTCATCACTTCACCACCTTCATACACCCTGTAAGCATTCTACAAAGAAAGCTAAAAAGCTCAGACATTTTTGCAGTTTCTTTCATACACAGGTGGGGTTCTTTGGTTTGGCTAGCTAGCAGCCATTGTCAGATAAACTAGCATGCTATAGCACAGATCAGGCTGAAAGTTTGAGTGTAACACGGTAACAGTAATAAATGTTACATACAGTGAACAAATTCAGTCATAGGTGAGTGAAAGTGTGTATACAGACCTTATATTTAACGGTTACATTTCCTCTTAAATGCGTGAGGAGGAAGAAAAAAAGACATGAAGCTGACACAGCCACTGAATACACCGGTGAACTTCAGGGGGAGGGGCGGTCTTGTCTGTGATGTTAGCTGTCACTAGCTAACCCAACTCCAACCCAGCAAGCTGGGTTAAACAAAAATACCCAACTACTTGTAAATAACCCAGAAAAATGACCCAACAGAGGCAACCCAGCGTTTGGGTAGTAAAAACAACCCAGCATTTTTTAGTGTGTACCACTTTATCCTGTATAAATTGTCGGGGGGAACTGGAGCATATGCCATATAAAAATAATTAATACAAAATGAAAAAACAAATCACCTTGCACTTTAAACTATAAAAACTGCTGGGTTAAAAAAAAAAAAAAACCTTAACCCATCTGCTGGGTCACTATTGGACAGAACACGCGCTGGGTTGTTTTGACCTAAGTGCTGGGTTTTACCATTTAACCCAGAATTCTGGGTTGTTCATTTGATCCAACCAGTGGGTTAAAATGACACTCTACCTGGGTTAAATGTTAAAGTGCTGGCTTATTATATTTTACCCAACTCTTGCTGCATTGACGCATTCCATTTGATTTAGTAGATAGAACCTTTTTGTTTTTAAAAAAGTACCAAAATGTACACAACTTCACATAATGTAAATAGATTGTCACAGAATAAAAATGTGAATACCGAATATATACCATATAACCTCAAGGTGACAATTTATTAAATACAGTGGAACCTTGGATTGCGAGTAACACGGTTTGGGAGTGTTTCACAAGACGAGCAACGATTTTTTTTATACATTTTTAAGTTTTATAAAAACGAGCGAGCTTGGTTTACAAGTATTGAGAAGTGATGAGTCGTTCATGAACGATTCGTTCTTTTTGAACAAATCTTTTTTTTTATTATTATTATATTTTTATTGGTATTTAACAGGAACAAAAAAGAAGAGCTAGATCAATATACAGTCAAGACCCATAGCAAACATTTAAAAACAAACAATAATCTGTTAATATAATAGTGAACATGGAAAACGAGGGCAAAACAGTTGTAGGATTACAAATTTATAAAATGTTAAATCTAGGTTCCAACAGAATAGTATATAAACTGAAAAGTTATGTACATTGGGTTTTACATTTTGAGGTAAAGATTATGACATTCTAAGGACATCAAGTCTGGTAACCCAGGTGTCTGAGACATTAACCTTTTTGTCTTCATGTACTTCCTGAAGTACATGTAAGGCCAGGCTGTGCCTTTGTCTCTATGATAATGTGAAGGTCTGGGCGATACTGTCAGGCTGATTAGATGCACCTATGCATTTGAAAGGCACTTTACCCCTTGTAAAGTATAAACTCTCCAGAACGGAGTCATAATTTTTAGACTTGGATGACTGCAGCGACACGCTGCGAGTTCTCAATAAAGAGTAACTTCTGCTGGAAAGATATCCCAACGTCTCCTGGTCTCTGATTCAACAAAGGGGAAAAAGTTCACAACAGTTTTGGTGCCGTGACCCGGATAGAGCTCCTCACCTGAATCCAGATTGAAACTTCAAGCTCAACAAAGATTGAACTTCGTTCCAGACTGCATCTTTCTGTGCAACCAAAGATTGGTGAGGGAAACTCTATTCAAAAGAACCTTTAAGACCAGTCCAAATTTGTTATCCTCTGCGCCATCAGAGAAGAGTTAACAGACAGCTGTAGGGTTTGGTTAACTAAGTTATCCTCTAAAAAAATATTTTTAGAGATGGTTATCCTCTGTTCAGGCAGGGAAGATTAGCATTACGTGCTAATATTTGTGTGTGTTATCCTCTGTTCAGGCAGGGAAGATTAGCATTACGTGCTAATATTTGTGGTATCCTCTGCTTTGCCAGGGAAGGTTAACAATTGTTGATAGGTGTTAACAAGTGTAACCAGCCTCTTTGGATCAGAGAAGTTTTGGTGTCTTGATTGTCTGGTAACAAACAAATTCACAAAATGTTTAAGAAGAATGCTAGACTGATCCCCACAACTGAAAAATGTGGTCTTGCGACTCCTTCGTGGTCTGATAGTGAATTCAAGTCACTGTTAGGATTGCAAATTAACCTTATAGTTACTGAGCAAGTGAGAAAAGACCTAACTCAGAAGTATGAGATCTATCCAGACAAGACGTGGTCTGTAGATGAATGTAAAGCGGTATTAGGAGCATGCATACGCAAGAAAAATGTGAAAGGCATTATCTGCTGCCATAGAGAATTTGGTTTAACCCTAGCTACGCAGCAGTCTCAGCGTATCTCAGGACTAGAGGAACAGATCCAGGAGCTCCGTGCTAGAGTAACTTCTTTGACTGAGAAATTGAACTGCAACAAAGCTTCAGCAAGAACTGATGTGGATGAAGTTAGTCAGCCTGATAACTATCCTGATTTACAAGCTTTCTTTGAAACCAATGTAGCCATCCAATCAGTAACTGATGTGCCTGTAAATTCCGTGAAAGTATGTGGTGCTAGAAAGAGATCTCAGGGGATTGAAGGAATTGAAAGTGTTACTCCCAGCTCTTCTGTTGTCCAAGTGCAAACTGTTGCTAAATCACTAGGACCAAAGGAAATAGAGAGACTATCCCAGAGCTTACCATCAGCACGCACAAATTTTCCTGAATTTAGACAAGCTTTGATCAGCAAAATGCGTCTGGATTAGTAAAAGATCTAATGTTTGCCATGAAACTTCCGAAGAAATTAGCTGTAATCAAAGTGAAAGCACATCTCACAACTAATACTACGGAAGCTAAAGGTAATGCTCTTGCTGATGTAGCTGCTAAACAGGCTTGTTTCTATGCAACTGTACAAGTGTGTTCAGGTAGTACAGCACAGAAGACCATTCTGCCTCCTGAATCGATCACTGATCTGTACAAAGACGTCCCTCTATGTGAAGCATGGACATGGTTGGACAAAGGAGCCACAGTGGATTCATCCGGCTGCTGGACCAAAGGGGGAAAGTATGTCGCTCCTGAATCACTGCTGCCATATTTGGGTCAACAAATCCACAATTTGGGTCACAGTGGTCCAGCGACAATGAATCACAGGTTCTCAAATCAATGGTGGAATCCAAAGATTACATCGGAGATGGGGACTCTGATCAAGGAACACACTTCACAGGAAAGGTGGTCAAGGAAGTGTCTAAAATGTTGAAGATTAAGTGGAATCTTCATTGTCCATACAGACCACAAGCATCAGGACAGGTTGAACGAGCAAACAGAACAATCAAAGCCAGGCTAAGCAAAATGCACCAGGAAGGAGTACCATGGGTTGAAGCGTTGCCAGCGGTGCTGTGTAGTATGAGAGCCTCACCTAACAGATTAGTAGGACTGAGCCCTCATGAGATTATTACTGGACGCCCAATGCAAATGCCAGGTGTGATTGATCTAAGAAATGCGGATGTACACATTGCTTCAGATGCCCTGATCGCTTACTGTGAAAACCTCACGAAGACAGTACATAGTGCCAGAGAGAGAGTTGAGTCATGTTGGCAGACTCCGCCAGAAGGTGGACACACAATCATCCCAGGTCAGTGGGTCATGATAAAATAATTTGGAAACAAGCCGTTAGAGCCTAAGTGGCACGGACCACATCAAGTGATGTTGATTACAGCAGCTGCAGTGTTGTGTCAGGGAAGGAAAACCTGGACTCATGTGTCACACTATAAAGTTGTTCCCCCACCTACAGGGATAGGATAGAACACATGGACCAGTGAGGAGCCAAGGGAAGAACCGAATGCAACAGGCATCAGGGGCCAAACCCTGTGGTGAAGACTCCCTCATAGGTCTTCCCCATCCAATAGTCCATCCTCACCTCACTGTTCTTTAGGTGTCACAGGAATTAAGAAATAGGGAAAGAAGGAACAACAATAGCAGACATAGATTGAACAGAGGATACAAGCCTAGTGTTTGCAAGTTTTCTTTGTTTACCACAGATACTGCTCTGTCGTCTTTTGTTTTCTTTCTTACTCTGTGCAGGTACCACTTGATGCCCGTCCCGAGACCCATACGCACTGACCTTCTACAAAGGAAGCCACAACCTCTACCGGACAACTAGACCCACTACCGAGCCAACTGTCACAGAAGATAAAAAAAAAAAACACAACGCAGAGAATCAAATACGAGAACTTCAGTCATCTATCAACATGATCAAGATTCCCGTACTAGTACAACATCCAACAAGACATTCTTGATCTTTCAAAAAACTACACCAGATGACTGAAGATAATTCTTCATGGTTGGGAGAAACCCTGGCTGTGGATCAAGAAAATATCAATTCTGCTGTTGTTTTTTTCCTAATGGTGTACTATCTATGCGTCCACAGTATCAAGTGTTTCATTCAACTAATATCCCATGCCCATCAAGAAGAAATGACAGCTCCAACCAGAAAACACCATTACCCATAAGAACTTCACAGACTCTAGCTAGATGTTTGTTTATATGTCATCATGGCATTCATCACTACAATCAACAACAGAACAAGTGTTATGTGCCTGTAACAATCACAAGTTACAAGAATTAAGTGTTTAAATTTGTATTTTGTGAGAGTTATTAGAACTCTTAAAGGGGGAATTGTAGGATTACAAATTTATAAAATGTTAAATCTAGATTCCAACAGAATAGTATATAAACTGAAAAGTTATGTACATTGGGTTTTACATTTTGAGGTAAAGATTATGACATTCTAAGGACATCAAGTCTGGTAAGCCAGGTGTCTGAGACATTAACCTTTTTGTCTTCATGTATTTCCTGAAGGACATGTAAGGCCAGGCTGTGCCTTTGTCTCTATGATAATGTGAAGGTCTGGGCGGTACTGTCAGGCTGATTAGATGCACACGTGGACAAAATTGTTGGTACCCTTCGGTCAATGAAAGAAAAACTCACAATGATCACATAAATAACTTTAATCTGACAAAAGTAATCATTTTAAAAAATTCTATGAATGTTAACCAATGAAAGTCAGACATTGCTTTTCAACCATGCTTCAACAGAATTATTTTAAAAAATAAACTCATGGAACAGGCCTGGACAAAAATGATGGTACCCTTAGAAAATACTGAAACTAATGTGACCAAAGGGACATGTTAATTCAAGGTGTGTCCACTAATTACATTTTGCATCACAGGTGTCTACAATCTTGTAATAAGTCAGTGGGCCTATATATAGGGCTCCAGGTAGTCACTGTGTTGTTTGGTGACATGGTATGTACCACACTCAACATGGACCAGAGGAAGTGAAGGAAAGAGTTGTCTCAGGAGATTCGAAAGAAAATTATAGACAAGCATGTTAAAGGTAAAGGCTATAAGACCATTTCCAAGCAGCTAGATGTTCCTGTGACTACAGTTGCACATATTATTCAGAAATTTAAGATCCATGGGACTGTAGCCAACCTCCCTGGATGTGGCCGAAGGAGGAAAATTGATGAGAAATCAAAGTGACGGATAATCTGAATGGTAGCAAAAGAGCCCAGAAAGACTTCTAAAGAGATCCAAGGTGAACTTCATGCTCAAGGAACATCAGTGTCAGATCGCACCATCCGTCGTTGTTTGAGCCAAAGTGGACTACATGGGAGACGACCAAGGAGGACACCATTGTTGAAAACAAATCATAAAAAAGCCAGACTGGAATATGCCAAACTACATGTTGACAAGCCACAAAGCTTCTGGGAGAATGTCCTATGGACAGATGAGACAAAAATTGAACTTTTTGCCAAGGCACATCAGCTCTATGTTCACAGACGGAAAAATGAAGCATATCAAGAAAAGAACACTGTCCCTACTGTGAAAGATGGAGGAGGCTCTGTTATGTTCTGGGGCTGTTTTGCTGCATCTGGCACAGGGTGTCTTGAATCTGTGCAGGGTACAATGAAATCTCAAGACTATCAAGGGATTCTAGAGAGAAATGTGCTGGCCAGTGTCAGAAAGCTGGGTCTCAATCGCAGGTCATGGGTCTTGCAACAGGACAATGACCCAAAACACACAGCTAAAAACACCCAAGAATGGCTAAGAGGAAAACATTGGACTATTCTAAAGTGGCCTTCTATGAGCACTGACCTCAATCCTATTGAGCATCTTTGTAAGGAGCTGAAACATGCTGTCTGGAGAAGGCACCCTTCAAACCGGAAACAACTGGAGCAGCTTGCTCATGAGGAGTGAGCCAAAATACCTGCAGAGAGGTGCAGAAGTCTCATTGACAGTTACAGGAATCGTTTGATTGCAGTGATTGCCTCAAAAGGTTGTGCAACAAACTATTAAGTTAGGGGTACCATCATTTTTGTCCAGGCCTGTTCCATGAGTTAATTATTTTTATAATTCTGTTGAAGCATGGATGAAAAGCAATGTCTGACTTTCATTGGTTAATATTCATAGAATTCTTATTTATTATTACTTTTGTCAGATTAAAGTTATTTCTGTGACCATTGTGAGTTTTTCTTTCATTGACCGAAGGGTACCAACAATTTTGTCCACGTGGGTATGCATTTGAAAGGCACTGTTATGCTGATGAGATCAGGGCTGGGGAACTTCCGGTACCAGGCTGATTCCTGTACTACACTATGCTTTGTTTAGATTGTCTCCACCTCTTTGTATCCCTCCCCCTTGTAAAGTATAAACTCTCCAGAACGGAGACATAATTTTTAGACTTGGATGACTGCAGCGATGCGCGGCGAGTTCTCAATAAAGAGTAACTTCTGCTGGAAAGATATCCCAACGTCTTTTGGTCTCTGATTCAACAAAGGGGAAAAAGTTCACAACACAGTCCAGTAACAGAAAACATAAAAGAAAGAGTCATGATTGTTCAAGTAGATCCCACAAAGGGGCCCATATCCGCCAGAATAGTTCAGATTTGTTCTGTAAATCGTAAGTAAGTTTTTCCAATGGAAGGAGATTACCCACTTGTGCCAAACACATCTTTAAAGTTGGTAAACGAGATAATGACCATAATATAAGTATACATTTCTTTGCCAGGTAATTAATTAACTTTAATAAACAATTTAAATCAGAAGGAAGATCTAGTGATATTTTACAGTTTAACAGGTATATAGTTGGAGACATAGTGAATTTTCTAACCAGTATTTTCTCAACCAGATCATGCACTTCATACCAAAAAGTTAAATTTTCTTACACTCCCAGAATAAATGCATCAATGTTCCCGTTTCTGAATTACATTTAAAGCACAGCTTGAGATACATTTGGATACATTTTGTGTAGGCGCACAGGGGTGAGATAGGTTCTATATATGAATTTGAAGTTTTGCTCATGCACAGAAATTGAAGTAGATTTGTGAAAAAATCTGTTCTAGGAAGTTGATAATCCCTTCTAAGTGTCTCGAAAGATTTGACAACACGATCTGTAAATAAACTGGCTAAAGTAAAAACACCTTTCTCCACCCAGGTCCGAAGGCCAATATTAGCTAACGAAGCAGGAAAGTCGGGGTTCAAAATGATTGGGGATTGCATGGTTAAATTCCTGGGGAGGTGGAGATATTTTTTGATATCTTCCCAAGCAAATGGGTATTTAATAATAAAAAAATTTCAACTACAGGCCGGATCTCCTTAAAATTATTCATAAATGGAAGAGATGTTAGTGTTCTCGGGGCACATGCAAAGGATCCCATAGTGACCCACGAGGAGCCTGTATCATTTGAAAACCGTCTAAGCATTTGTTTGATCTGAGCAGCCCAATAGTAAATTTGTATGTTGGGCAAAGATCCGCCTCCACACTCCTTCGGCTTGAGAAGAGAAGTGAATCTAATCCTGGGTTTTTTATTATTCCATATAAATTTACTGATGGCTGTATTCAGACTCTTAAAAAAGTTAGAATTCACATAACAGGGTATGCACTGAAATAAATCAAGTAAACGGGGAAGCACATTCATTTTAATTGTGTTAATTCTTCCAAAAAAAGAAATTGCCAAAGAAGTCCACCTGTCCATATCCTGTTTAAGTTTTGTCGTTAAGGGTGAATAATTCTTGGAGAACAAATCATTTAAATCAGGGTTTATGTGTATGCCCAAATAAAGAAACCCAGAGTCAGTGATGTGAAAGGGACACAGTAATTTAACATTCAGTGGGGCATTTAAAAACATGGCTTGGGATTTCCCCAAGTTTATTTTGTATCCGCTAGACTGGCTATACTGATTAATTATCTCCAACACACAAGGAATTGATGACTGTGGCTGCCTCAGGTAAAGAAGGACGTCATCTGCATATAATGATATGCAGTGTTCCATCCCACCTGCCTCCACGCCCCAGATGCGTGCGATACTATGCATGCGAATAGCTTCTGCCAAGGGTTCGATAAACAAGGCAAACAGGAGTGGCGACAGGGGGCATCCCTGATGACAGCCTCCATGAAATGAAAATTTACCTGATAATAAACCATTAGTATTAACCACAGCTGTTGGATCAGAGTAAAGAAGTTTAACTAGTCTGATGTAGTTAGAGCCCAAATTGAATTTGTCCAATATTTTAAACAAAAATCTCCACTCGACCCTATCAAATGCTTTTTCTGCATCTAGAGATATTATAGCGGCCGGGTCACCATCTGTATTCAACTGATGTATTATATTCAGGAGACGACGTACATTGTCTGAACCATCTGATTAGGTTTAATGATCTTAGGCAAAATTCTCTCCAGACGACGAGCCAAGGCCTTGGCCACAATTTTAAAATCTACATTAAGTAAACTGATTGGATGATATGAGGCACAGTCCAATGAGTTCTTTCCTTTTTTAAGAATCAAACTAATAGAGTCACTCTTCCATGAACCTGGAATAAGTCTGTCTTCCAAAAGGTTATCAACTACAGGCATGAAAATAGGATAGAGCTTGTGCCAATTTTTTTTTATAAAATTCCAGAGGAAAGCCATCCAACCCTGGCACCTTCCCACTAGGCATAGATTGAATAGCCGCAACAATTTCTTGTAAGAGGAGTGTTAACAAAAGCCTGGTCCTCCTCTGAGATCGAAGGTAACGATATCTTATCAAAAAAAATGGGGGCGGGGGGTCTTCAGATGCACATAAGGAAGTGTACAGATTCTCATAAAAATCTTTGAAACTGAAGTTCATTTTAACCGGCTCATATGAAATTACTCCCTCAGTAGTTTTGATAGCATTAATGGATCATTCAGCTCATTCACAGTTGAGTTGATATGCTAAAAGATGTGCCATTTAGTGGCGCTATTTACTGGACAAAATTAATTATCCTGGCAATATTGGGATATTATTTCTTTAATGAACTGGCAAAACAAATTGTCATTAAGGAGAGTACTATTAAATTTCTAATAAGATGATTTAGGGGTTGAAAATTCTGTCAAACCTAAATAAACAGGAGTATGATCAGAAAGAACCATTGAATTTCACAAGATCTTTCACAATTAATGTATCTGGAAGGCAAGAATAGTAGTCTAATCTGTAATATGAATTCTGGGGAGGAGAGTAAAAGGTATAGTCTTTGACACCTGGATGTAGTTCTCTCCATATATCTACCAAGCCTGAAGCATGACACATATTTTGAAAAGTTTGTGAAGAACGGGAGGTTGATTTTATAGAAGATGACCTGTCCAACTTGTTATCCATGACACAATTAAAATCCCCAGCCATAATCCCCAGACCATTACAATGATGATTAAACAACAAGATCATCTTTGATATAAAGTCAGAACTGTCCTCATTTTCCCTAAAATGTGACTGGTAATCAAAATAAATTTAAATGTAATTTGACACCGCAAAATTTTGGCATGCACACACACACACACACACAGCGCCTGCGCACATAAAGTATGGCGTTATATTCCTGCCACAATTCTGAGCGCGCGGTTCGACATTTTGAGAGCAGGCAAAGCACTCTATGTGCGTACAGTGTCTCCATTGCGCGCTCAACAGCTCAATTCTTCGCGTGCAGTGTCTCCCCTGCTCGCTCAACATGTTCTCCGCGCATGCTCAACTCTGCCTGCACTCGCGTGCACCATTTATTTTCTGTGCGCGCTCGACTCTGCCTGTACGCTCGCTCAACTTTGTCCAGTGTTACAAAACTGCCACAAAACCAGCCAATCACAGACTTCCACACACGGCTTCTGATTGGCTGTTCCTTCTCTATCAGCTGGCACTATCGACCGCATAACGGAAGTGTTGTAAACAAAGGTTCATAAGTAAAGAGACCGAGTTGTGCGAATTGAATTTATATGTAAATTCAATGTAGTCTAAAGATGAGCTATATGGATAATTAGATAAGTAAATAAAAACACACAATGGACAAACGAAACTGGTATATACTAATACGCCAATGAATAAAAAATATATTCTATAATACTTGTTTATAATATTTATGAATAAATACAACTTTATTTACAATGCTTCCCTTATATAATTTCTTTTCAGTTGTATATAATTATATATAATGATATAATAAAAAAATTCTTATAATTTTCTTTTGATTTTGTAAAGCTGCTTTGAGTCAATGAGCATTTTAAAAGCACCGTACAGATAGAGAAGGAACAGCCAATCAGTAGCCGTGTGTGGAAGTCTGTGATTGGCTGGTTTTGTGGCAGTTTTGTAACAGTGGACAAAGTTGAGTGAGTGCACACAGAAAATAAATGTTGCAAGCAAGCAGGGGAGACACTGCACGCGCAGAATTGAGATGTTGAGCGCGCAGTGGAGACACAGGTTAATTTGTTTTATTTTTACTTTATATATTGTAATAATTTGAGTTTCCATTATTTCTTATGGGAAAATTGATTTACAGGTGTTTTGGAATACGAATTATGCTCGTAATCCAAGGTTCCACTGTATAAAATAAATGTAACATAAACATTCTCTGTAAAACAATAGATCCAAGAGTCCCCTGTAAATCTGATTTGAATTGCATTTGCATTCAAACACTTTTTATTTAGAAGTTTTCAATACAAATCTTATCATGCCCACATGACATCAAACATTCTCTATCTTAATATTTTAACTATTTGTTTTAACTATTAGTTGTTTAACTATTAGTTTAACTAATAATATTTAATTAACTTAAAATATTTACCTAACATTAAGAACAATAGATGAGGACTCATGTCAATATACAGTATGGTGGAGAAACTCCCTGGTGGGAAGACCCTGCTTTGTTTAGTTAACATCAAAGACAAAAAACCTTTACAACAAACAGAGGTGGAAAGAGTAATAAACTTTTGTACTCAAGTAAAAGTACTGTTACTTCAGTGAAATTTTACTGAAGTACAAGTAAAGTTACTATTATAAAAATCTACTCAAGTAAACGTAAAAAGTAGCTCATAAATTTACTCAGAGTAAAAGTTACAGAATTCTTTTTTTTTTTTACAACGGGGTGGGATTGGGGATTCTAGTGTATTAAAAAAAGACATACTGTACGGATATACTGTAAATTCAAACTTGTTTTTAATTGAAGGAACACCTTTGCATAATAAAGCTGTTAAAGCTGCTTAAAATCAAAGTGGCCGCTTAAATATGGTGTGACGCTTTGCGCCGGATAGCCGAGGGAAAAAAGAGCTTAGAGCCAAGAATAACGTTCAGCACAAAACCTTTATCAGCCTTTTTCAGCATCACAAAATTAGAATACAAAACATAAAGTAAAAGTAAAGAAAATGGTAAAAGAATAGAACATTTTGGGGGTGAGCAGCACACCTGAGCTCTTACTCCGTCCCTTCCTTCTCATGCATACACCTCCACAGCGCACACACTGGGGGAGGGGCAACAAAAGGGCATAATAAATACATACATAATGTGGTATACAACATAGTAGTGGCCGTTACAATGGCCAGGGGTGTGCTTCATAAGAATTTGATGGCCTTTCACGTTCAGCTGGGTCTGTATTTCTGGCATCTGTTTTGTCCGTCTCCATCATTCTTGTGAATTTAGCGCGTTTGTTCTCCACGCCCATCAACCCGTTATTCCGACAATTTAGCAGACAGCAGTAATTAGTTTGTGTGTGTGTGTGTGTGTGTGTGTGTGTGTGCGTGTGTGTGTGTGACAGTAATTTTGTAATTAATTACTTTAAAAAATAAGGTCCCTCAACACTGGTGACTTATATAGTGTATATAAGTAAATTAATCAAAACTAATAATGATAAAAATAAAGAAAGCAAGGTGTCTCAATGCTTTTAATATTTTGGCTGATTGATTTTTATTATTAGCAACCCAGTTAGTGGTAGTTTTGGACTGTGGGAAGGTGCTGAGTCCTGCTGGAAAAAGAAATTGGCATCTTGGTAAAGCTTGCCATGAGGCAGAAGCAAAAAGTGCTCTAAAGTCTGCTGGTAGATGGCTGATTGACTCTGTGCTTTATAAACCACAGTGGACGAACACCATCAGATCCACAGCACCCTAAACAGTCACAGCAAATTGGATTCTGTGCCTCTCCACGCTTATTCCAGACTCTGGGATCTTGAGTTTGTAATAACATGCAAAATTTACCTTCATCTGAATAGAAGGCTTTGGATCACTAAGCAACAGTCCAATTCTTTGCAACAGTTGTAAGCCATTTTCTGAAGGCTTCGGTGCATAGTGGTTCTTGATCCTTTGACTCCAGCCGCACTCTACTCCTTGTAAAGCTCTTCCAAATTCTTGACTCATATTTGCTCAATCTTCTTAAGTCTGCATTCATGCCAGAGGCTGGAGCACCTTTTTCTACCAGATTTTTTTTTCTTCCAGTCAAATTTCCAGCCAGCCCTTTCAGTGATAACCTTCTGCAATCTTCTCTCGTTTTGAAGGGTGTCGATCATCTTCTGGATAACTACTGTCTAGTCAGCAGTTTTTTTCCATGTGTGTACTGAACTAGACCAAGAGTAAAATACTCATGCAATACAAGACACCATTACTATTTAACCTTGCTCTGAATATGAGGATTTTTTTTTTCCATTGTAAATATCGACATATCTTTATGCTGCTAAGCATCTTAAAGTTGAAATCCCTGAATACAGCTCTTAGAATATTGTAATCACCAATGGATGGATGTACTGCATCATTCACTGATCATTCCATGATCACATTTATAATTTTCTGTGTCCCTACAAGTTAATTCACACATAAAAAATTAAGCATTTAAAATTTTGCAGTTTCAAGTTAAATTATTTTATTTTTGCCATAAACATAAGATATTTTAGTTATAAGTCAATATATACATTTGTTAGATGACATAAGAACTTAACCCTTATTTATCTAATATTTATGTCTTGATGTGTTAAACAATTTGTTACATTTAGCTATACTATGCTTTATATACACACGTGGACAAAATTGTTAGTACCCTTCGGTCAATGAAAGAAAAACTCACAATGGTCACAGAAATAATTTTAATTTGACAAAATTAATAATAAATAAGAATTCTATGAATGTTAACCAATGAAAGTCAAACATTGCTTTTCAACCATGCTTCAACGGAATTATTTAAAAAAATGAACTCATGGAACAGACCTGGACAAAAATGATGGTACCCCTAACTTAATAGTTTGTTGCACAACCTTTTGAGGCAATCACTGCAATCAAACGATTCTTGTAACTGTCAATGAGACTTCTGCACCTCTCTGCAGGTATTTTGGCCCACTCCTCATGAGCAAGCTGCTCCAGTTGTTTCCGGTTTGAAGGGTGCCTTTTCCAGACAGCATCTTTCAGCTCCTTCCAAAGATGCTCAATAGGATTGAGTTCAGGGCTCATAGAAGGCCACTTTAGAATAGTCCAATGTTTTCCTCTTGGCCATTCTTGGGTGTTTTTAGCTGTGCGTTTTGGGTCATTGTCCTGTTGCAAGACCCATGATCTGCGACTGACAGAGCCTCCTCCATGTTTCACAGTAGGGACAGTGTTCTTTTCTTGATATGCTTCAAGGATAATTAGCGAAATTTGCCTTGGCAAAAAGTTCCATTGTTGTCTCATCTGTCCATAGGACATTCTCCCAGAAGCTTTGTGGCTTGTCAACATGTAGTTTGGCATATTCCAGTCTGGCTTTTTTATGATTTGTTTTCAACAATGGTGTCCTCCTTGGTCGTCTCCCATGTAATCCACTTTGGCTCAAACAACGACGGATGGTGCGATCTGACACTGATGTTCCTTGAGCATGAAGTTCACCTTGGATCTCTTTAGAAGTCTTTCTGGGCTCTTTTGCTACCATTCAGATTATCCGTCTCTTTGATTTCTCATCAATTTTCCTCCTTCGGCCACGTCCAGGAATGTTGGCTACAGTCCCATGGATCTTAAATTTCTGAATAATATGTGCAACTGTAGTCACAGGAACATCTAGCTGCTTGGAAATGGTCTTATAGCCTTTACCTTTAACATGCTTGTCTATAATTTTCTTTCGAATCTCCTTAGACAACTCTTTCCTTCGCTTCCTCTGGTCCATGTTGAGTGTGGTACATACCATGTCACCAAACCACACAGTTACTACCTGGAGCCCTATATATAGGCCCACTGACTGATTACAAGATTGTAGACACCTGTGATGCTAATTAGTGGACACACCTTGAATTAACATGTCCCTTTGGTCACATTATTTTCAGTATTTTCTAGGGGTACCATCATTTTTGTCCAGGCCTGTTCCATGAGTTTATTATTTTTTTAAATTCTGTTGAAGCATGGTTGAAAAGCAATGTCTGACTTTCATTGGTTAACATTCATAGAATTTTTTTTAATTATTACTTTTGTCAGATTAAAGTTATTTATGTGACCATTGTGAGTTTTTCTTTCATTGACCGAAGGGTACCAACAATTTTGTCCACGTGTGTATACTGTATAGCTCCCTCAGTCACAAATGTTAAATCACTCTTGGTGAACTTAACGACATCAGCATGGCTTTCTTTTAAATACATAAGAGAACATAATTCAATATGATGTAGTACGGCACCTACAAGCTCTGCCTCTTCAGTGACACAAAAAGAATTCCTTACCCAATCTGTGTGGATGATTTTCATGCTGATGAGCACTGAAGATTGCACATCTTCACTAAAATAAGCATGAGTGCTACTCGCACGTTTAATGTGGATATAACATGTGCAAAAATATTTTAAAAAGTAAATATTGTCTGCACCAAATTTGCTTGTGTCAATTATTATTATTATTATTATTATTTTTTGGATAATGTCCCCTCTGAGAAACTGTCTGATGTATTCATTTCTTTCTTCGATGGACGTTGAAACAGCTGTACAAAAAGTATTCACACTTTTATTTCCTAATTTCCATATACACATATATCTTCTCAGAAATTCAGACAATATATTGTGTATGTGAAAAAAGCACACTGTCACCTTCAACAGTGAATCACTTCGTTAAACTGAAAGTTCACTCTGTTTTTATTAAATGCTAACGTTATGAACCTTTTCATGATAGGGTGGTAATGTATATAATCCTTTTGCATTTTATTTATTTACTACTAATTATGAAGTATTTACGGTACTTTTTGGTGATTTGATTCTGTTATCGCTAGCTACAGTCCAGGGAGGCGGGTGGGAGCAACGGAGTGGACGCAACCAAGTCTCACACAGGGACGGGGGGGGGGGGGGATGGGGGGGAATCGTATTCTCTGCTCATCAAGTACATTGAACTGAGAAAGCCATACCCTTTATTATGCCTTATAACAGGTTGTAATTGATTGTTTATCGTTATTTGATATAACATTTGAGGGCTGAATTTGCCCGGTTTTGATTATCGGACGTGTTACATACCCACCCTCCCACATACGCCAGATTTGGCGATTTGCGCCGTACTACTGCAAACTTCATTCCAAAGTCCGTGCAACAAAAACAACAGTGTTTTGCTGTAAGTGTGGAGATTTAATTCTTCTTTAAATCAGCTTATTGTACAGTGGTATAAAAATGTTAGTGTATATACATCTGGGACCAAATCTTTGTACTGACACATGTAGAGACCCTCGATCAAACACCTGAACCAAAAGTCTGTTTTATTTTGATCAGTGAGAACATTCGCGTTATGCGCTCGAGTCGAATCCAAGGTAAAAGGTTACGGCGTTATATTCCTCCCACAATTCTGAGCGCGCGGTTCGACATTTTAAGAGCAGGCAGAGCACTCTATGCGCGTGCAGTGTCTACCCTGCTCGCTCAACATGTTCTCCACGCGCGTGCAACATTTATTTTCTGTGCGCTCGCTCAACTTTGTCCACACACGGCTTCTGATTGGCTGTTCCTTCTCTATCTGTACGGTGCTTTTAAAATGGTCATTGACTCAAAGCAGCTTTACAAAATCAAAAGAAAATTATAAGAAATTTTAATTATATTATTATATATAATTATATACAACTGAAAGGAAATTATATAAGGGAAGCATTGTAAATAAAGTTTTATTTATTCATAAATATTGTAAACAAATATTATAGTATATATTTTTTATTCATTGACATATTAGTATATACCAGTTTCGTTTGTCTATTGTGTGTTTTTATTTACTTATCTAATTATCCATATAGCTCGTCGTTAGACTACAGTGAATATACATATAAATTCAAATCGCACAACTCGGTCTCTTTACTTATGAACCTTTGTTTACAACGCTTCCGTTATGCGTTCGATAATGCCAGCTGTTAGAGAAGGAAGGCCAATCAGAAGCCGTGTGTGGAAGTCTGTGATTGGCTGGTTTTGTGGCAGTTTTGTAACACTGGACAAAGTTGAGCGAGCGTACAGGCAGAGTCGAGCGCGCACAAAAAATAAATGTTGCACTATTGACCGCACTGTGGAGACACTGCACGCGCATAAAGTGCTTTGACTGCTCTCAAAATGTCGAACCGCGCGCTCAGAATTGTGGCAGGAATATAACGCCATACATATTAAGGACTGATTCCGCTACCTAGAAAATGTAAAGAATCTTGCATAGTCTATCTCTGAATATGAAGAATTTTCCCCATATGTTAATGTTAAAGTTACCACCTCT
This sequence comes from Clarias fuscus, assembly GCA_030347435.1. NCBI lineage: Eukaryota > Metazoa > Chordata > Actinopteri > Siluriformes > Clariidae > Clarias > Clarias fuscus. The sequence goes on from CM059221.1 coordinate 16,505,937, forward strand.
GTATATGCAAATAATGTGTATGCCCCTTGCCATATACATATATAGAATTAATAATAGTATAGTATTAGATGAAATTGGAATTGTAAACGTTTTTGATCCCAGCTTGAGCATTAACCATATATATATTCCCTGAACATACAGTTGCAGAATGCTATCCAGAAAACTGGGCGAACAGCTGGGGCGACCCACTCAGTCCCTTTCTGGGTGGCTGATTAGCAAGTTTCTGAAGAAGCATAACCAGATCTTGGAGGAGAATACTGTGAAGCTGTGTGAGATCCAGCCTGATGAAACGGTATTGGAGCTAGGTTATGGTCCAGGCCTGGGTTTGCAGCAAGCTGTCCAGCTCCTCACAGGGTCTGGAGGAAAGCTGCTAGGGGTGGATTACTCCACCTACATGCACAGCATGGCGACAAAGAGGATGCAGGAGCACATTGCCAGTAGGAAAGTGGATCTGTACTGTTGTGATGTAGCAGCAATGCCATTCGAAGACAGCAGTGTGGATAAAGTGTTCCACTGCAATTGCTATTACTTCTGGCCTGACCTGAAGACAGCAGCGTCAGCGATACACAGAGTGATGAAACCAGGTTTTTAAGCATGTACAGTATGGGAATAAATGTGTTTTTTAATTCCACATTGCTGTGAGATTGTGAGATGTTGTGTAATATATTGTAGACGAGCTCGAAATTTTAGCTGGCTACATGATAGAGTAACTGTGTTTACCTCCATCAGGTGCACTCATGGTGACGACCCTCAGATTGGACCGTATCGCTAGCTTAGCATCCAGGAAAGTGTTTCCAGGAGAGAACTGGCGACCCGAAACGTACATGGAAGCGCTGCAGTCTTGTGGGTTTGCAGATGTACAAATGGAGAACAGAGCAGAAAAACTCATCTCATTTCAAGCAATTTATGCCACTGCTGCAAAGTAAAGAAGCCTGTCTCTCACACACGTACCCCACCATTCCTGTGTTCCTACACCCTCTAGTCACACATTTATCACTACCTGTATACACCCAACCTTTCACTTACAAACCACTCATGCACTCCTTCCACTACTTATTTTTTTACCCCCCCCCCCCCCCCCGCCAACTTCACATTACACACTCACACTCCTCACTTACATATTCCATCCCTCATTAACACCACCCACTCACACTACCTCCATAAATCACCTGTTTTTATAACAGAAAGATTGTTTCTTCCCCTCTTCTGCCTTCTCCTGCTAATCTGCTAATGGTAGATGAGCGGTATGAATTACAACTTCCGCACGACAGTGATGATAAATCATAATTAAAATATTTGTTTCTAATTTTCTATATTAATCGTGTTCAGCTCATTTTGTTGACCCATTTTGTCAGCCCACACGCTGTAACTCACTTTTCTCTTTCCCGATGATGGACAGGTGACCTTCCTTTATGCCCAGGGTTACCAGTTAAAGGATCTGGATCCACAACAACCCTGACCAGGATAAACCATTACTGAAAACAAATGAATCTTGAAGATACTTGTTATTTCTATTTTTTAATAATTATTATTTTTTATGTTTGTACTGAATGAAAACATACGTACAAGGGCTGTACCAAAAGTAATGCATTCTATACAAGGGTAATATAGTCTCTATGACTTCTGTATATCAATACTCTCAAATCCACTATAAAAATCTCCTTTGTCACAATTGCCCTTCTACTGCATGCATTTTCTTCAATGCTGGTTTCCCATTCTTTAAAAATCTTCATCTATCAGTGCATGTTGCTCTTGTCAATGGTGTCAATCCTGTAAATGTTCTGTAGCCCTCTGTGGATGTTGGAGAGCCTGAACCCCTCCTTTCGTCAAGAACTCAACGACACAAAAACAGAAAGAAGAGGTATATATACAGAAAGAGTTCCTCTACCATCATGTTATTATAGTTTTGCATTACTTTCTATACAGTGTATGTATATATGTATGTGTTGCACGTTGAACAATGAACAACTAATAATGTGCTTAGGTGTGGGTGCTTCATCCCTGTTGTAGTGCTTTGTGAGAGCGCATTAGTGTAGTGAATTACACAATACACTAAGACAGAATAAAGAAAACCAGCAGATTGATCACAGTTTGATTAATTGGCTCATCTCTCAAAACAAATGATAAAACTAAGTGGCTTTGATAGGGCCATAAATTGCAATAGTCAGTAAGGAAAATCAGCTTAATTGAATTATGAAACTCAATTTACATGCATTGTCTGGTCAATGCTTTGTTTATTTAATTGAAAGCATGAGGGTTTGACAATTTTCATATTACTGGACTCATAAACTCAGTTAGGACTTAGTGTTACTAAGAAGTTGGAAGGTGCAATCAGCTTTGTCCTGGAAACCCAACTTGTAAAGGTTCCATAACAATAAACATTTCAAGTGTGAGATGTTCATTTAGGTAATATCAGATAAAGCCGTAATTCAGACCATGCTATATATATGGAAGGATATATTTAAAAAAAAAGAACCAATATTAATTATAATGATCAAGCATTATCATTATTATTTGTTCCTTATTTTTTAAAAATACATTGTATATATATATTTTTGGATTTTGCTCTAATACAATCTGTATTCATGACTTTAGTAATCATTTTCTTCACTTCACCACATGCCTTTTGGAGGTGGCACGGTGGTGTAGCACTGTCGCCTTGCACCATCAGGGTTTGGGTTCGATTCCTGTCTCTGTGTGCATGGAGTTTGCACGTTCTCCCCATGCTTGGTGGGTTTCCTCCGGGTACTCCGGTTTCCTCCCGTCCAAAGGTTCCATAGGTGTAGGTTAGGGTAATTGGCATTCCCAAATTGGCTGTGGTGTTTGAATGAGAATGTGTGTACCCCGCCTTGTGCCCTGTCTCCTGAGATAGGATGCCCCCCGCAACCCTGAATACAGGATTAAGCAGTATAGGTGATGAGTGAGTGATGCCTTTTGGAGAGATTGTGATGGAAAAGATACAGAAATATAAATTGGCCTACGATCAATCAAATGAGTATTAATAATATTAAAACAAATATTATCAACAAAACACCTAGATAATAACCAATAATCCATGCTTGACTGCAGAGAACAGTCTGTATTACTCCAAGTATATCAATATGGCTGAATTTGTCCAGGAACGCGTTTAATTTTTTTATTAGCTGAGACGATATTCCTAGGAGGATAGCTATCAATAGTGTATCTTTCATAGTAAAAATCCCCTCCTATGATGGATGCAGTAGGATACTTTGGTAATCAATGTAAAATTCCTACTCTCATACAGTATGTGTAATTGTGAGTAATCCTTTCAGTCTAAAACTTACTTTTCACACACATACACATTTTATTTTAACACCCGCATCAAAGGCGGGTATTTTTGAGTACTTTGTCCATCCCTAACCCAGTTCACCTTAATGTTTCCTTACAGAATCTGACCTACATTTGACTTTCATTTGCAGCACCACTTTTTTTTTGTTTAGGTCTCCATTAAAACAATACAGGATCCTTCCGTTGCTTTTATGCGCTCTTCGTCACGAAAGCTTTAATACCCATGAGGCTTTGCACTTACTGGACGTAGGACCGCGCGTGCGCGTGACGTATTAAATTTCAGCCGGGAAAAATCAAAGTAGCGTTCAGCGGAACAACGTCCTGAAGTCTGGTAAAGTTACATCGGTTTACTCTTAGTTTGTGCGGAAACTGACGAACAGCATGATATCTGTATTTAGAAGTAATAATTTAAACCCATTTAAACTAGTAACTAAGGCGGTCAATGTTATTAGCTTGCAGAGTTTAGTGGCGATAACATTGCCGTAGACTCAACTCTCGCGATACGTACAGTCGTTACTTTGTTGTCACGAATGTATTAAGTGTTTAATCTCGTTTGTGTTGATGCTGTACATCCCAGACAACATGCAGAGAAGCAGTCGTCTGAAGCGTGAGCTGAAGATGTTGAGCACTGAGCCTCCGCCTGGGGTTTCTTGCTGGCAGCTGGAGGACAAAGTGGAGGAGCTGCAGGCCCGTCAGTATTCACCTCACATTTACTGCAGCACTAGTGTCTCTAGTTCCTCAGTCCCTCTGCAGTTTGTCTGTAGTCCACTATTGACCAGATTATTTGTTTTGAGTGAAAGATCCAACAAAATGTGTTTCATTGGTAAGAGTGTATCAACCAGGGGATTCATACACTCAACTATGATGAAAGATGAAATTACACACTTCAAAACAGCACACAAAGCATGTCCGTGTTTGCCAGGTCTTCCCTATATACTTACTGGACATCCAGCTAGCACAATGACGTACACTACTGGTTAAAAGTTTGGACAACCCTTACTAATTCTATGGTTGTTCCTGATTTTTTTTTTTTCCCTTGTGCAATAATATATTTTGAGATGTGTCTACTTCTTATGCTCTGAATGAACTTCTCTGCAGCAGGTCTTCACAAGGGCCTGTTTCATCATGGTGCTTGATGGCTTTTGCAAATTCATAGTTTTGAAAGAATCCAGTATTGTTCTAGAATGTAGAGAATAGATCCCCAAACCAAAAAATGTAATTAGAAGCTGTGCCCAAACCTTTGACTGGTACTTTTATAGTGCATACTCCCTGTAAGAAATTGCAGCATTTTGCATTTAACTATTTAAACAGGGACATATTGCAATTTAGATTTATGAGATTTAACTGTGCAGCAGCATTATTCTCTAACTTTAATCCTACATTCAGACCCTGATTTTTAAATGGAGCTAGGTGTGGCCAAAAGCCTGAGTTCTGAGGGAGGGGGCAGCTATCTAGCATACATTTCATAAGCATGAGGACAAGTAAGAAATAGCCTAGTCATCATAGTGTTAAATAATACAGTACCATCAATTAGAATGAGGTAATAATGATTGAATGGTAGAATAATTCTCAATCTTTTTGATCCGGTTACTACTGTAGCATTTACTGTGTTCCTCTTCCATTATGTAATGCAGTGCAGATTACATGAAGTATAATCAAGTTTATATTTTTTTTATAATTGATGGAAGAATGTGAATGAGCATTGATGCTATTGCTGATTTCACTAAATCCTCTGTGTTGTGCAGAAATCGTTGGAGGTGCCAACACTCCGTATCATGGTGGGCTGTTTACACTGGAGATAAAAATCCCTGACAGGTGAGGTCTGTTAAAGACAGGTGTTTGGGATGTTCCGTTTGTCATGATAATGAGATTAGATTTGTTGCGTACTGACTTCAGTGTTAACCTTTTTGTTTGAAGGTATCCATTTGAACCTCCCAAAATACGCTTCCTGACGCCTATCTACCACCCCAACATTGATAATGCTGGCCGGATTTGTCTTGATGTGCTGAAATTGCCACCCAAAGTAAGTGGTTTTTAAAATTAGCTCTTATAATTTATTTTCTAAAATATTTTCCTAAAAAATAAGTGTTGTGTAGATGTGTTGAGGATATTTTTTGATGTAGTTTACTTTTTGAAATCTTATCTGCACAATTGTATTAAACACATTAAATAGGCACATTACTGCTGTTTCCTTTTAATTAAGTGGAGAAAGCTGCAAGTGACTGAAAGAATCACCCTTCTCAGAAGCTGTTCATTCAAATGTTTTTGTAGAAAGAAAAAAACAAGCACATCCATGCCACAAAGCTATTCACTCAACAATCCAAACTTCTGGCTGTATAAAAAAAAGAAAAAGATAACTATAGTCAATGATGACAACTATTTCTACAGATCAAACAGAGGAAAAATATGGAATCACAAATCTGAGGAAAATTATATGGAATCACCAAATAAAAACACTACTACTTTGTTGCACCACCTCTGGCTTTTATAACAGCTTGAATTCTCTGAGGCATGGATTTAACTAATGACAAACAGTATACTTCATCAATCTGTCTCCAGCTTTGTCTTATTGCAGTTGCCAGGTCAGCTTTGCAGGTTGGAGCCTTGTTGTGGAGCCATTTTCTTTAATTTCCACCACAGATTTTCAATTGTATTGAGGTCCGGACTATTTGCAGGCCATGCCATTGACATTATATGTCTATCCTGTAGGAATGTTTTCACAGATTTTGCCCTATGGCACGATGCATTATCATTCTGAAAAATGATGCTACCATCACCAAACATCTTTTCAATTGATGGAATAAGAAGTGTGTCAAATCTCAACATAAACTTGTGCATTTATAGAAGATGTAATGACCGTCATGTTTCCCATACCTTTACCTGACATACAACCCCATATCATTAATGATTGTGGAAATTTGCATGTTTTCTTCAGGCAGTTGTCTTTATAAATTTCATTGGAACGGCACCAAACAGAAGTGCCAGGATCATCACCCTGCCCAATGCAGATTAGTGATTCATCACTGAATATAAATGTCATCCGCAGTCCAAGATTGTCTTTCTTTAGCCCACTGAAACCTTGTTTTTTTCTGTTTAGATGTTAATGATGGTTTCCGTTTGGCTCTTCTGGATGTAAACCCCATTTCTTTTAGGCGATTTCTTACAGTCCGGTTACAGACATTGACTCCACTTTCTGCCCATTTGTTCATTTGTTTTGTTGTGCATTTTCTGTTTTCAAGGCATATTGCTTTTAGTTTTTTTTGGCACTTTGATGTCTTTCTTGGTCTACCAGTACACTTCCCTTTTACAACCTTTCCATTTGATTTGTACTTGGTCCAGATTTTAGACAAGGCTGACTGGCAACAACCAACATCTTTTGCAACATTCTGTGAAGAAGAACCTTCTTCAAGAAGTTTGATAATCCTCTCCTTTGTTTCAACTGACATCTCTCATGTTGGAGCCATGAGTTATGCCAATCATTTTGGTTCAACACATCACTAATGTGTGCAAGCACTTTTTTTTTTTAACTGCAGACTAATTAGCAGTTGTAATCAGATACAGGTGTTTTGTTTTAGTGCAAAGTGCATGGTGATTCCATATAATTTTCCTCAGATTTATGTGATTCCATAGTTTTTTCCTCTGTTTGATCTTTAAAGCAGTTGTCATTGACTTATAGTTATCTATCTTTGTTTAAAAAACAAAAAAGGAGTTTTATACAGCCACAATGTTGGATTGTTGAATGAAAATAGTTTTGTGGCATGTATGTGGTCTTTTTTTTCTTTTTCTTTTTCTCATTCTACATTTGAATGAACATCATCTGAGAGGGGTGATTCCATACTTTTTGCCAGGGGTTGTAATACGAACGCTAAAAATCCTGCCCAACAAGACATGCTGGGAAAATAATACTAATACATGCATACTCCAACATTTATTTAAATTGTATTTCTATTTTTTTAAACTGGTTATATTATATATACAGAATAGGAAGACAATCTGATATACATACATGCTAAATTTGTGACCTGCAAATTCCTAGGGAGCGTGGAGGCCATCGCTGAACGTCTCCACAGTGCTGAGCTCAGTACAGCTTCTCATGGCAGAACCGAATCCAGACGACCCATTAATGGCAGATATTGTGAGTTTCCAGACATGCTGCTTTTAACCCACTGTTTTCCCTCTGATTTTTCTTTGTTCAAAATGTATTTGTTTCAGTCCTCAGAATTTAAATACAACAAAGCATTGTATATGGAGAAGGCACAACGATGGACGGCAAAATATGCAACACAAAAGAACAAGGTAATATTTATTTACAGTCGTGGCCAAAAGTTTTGAGAATTACATAAATACTGGAAATTGGAAAAGTTGCTGCTTAAGTTTTTATAATAGTAATTTGCATATACTCCAGAATGTTATGAAGAGTGATCAGATGAATTGCATAGTCCTTCTTGCCATGAAAAGTAACTTAATCCCGAAAAAACTTTCCACTGCATTTCATTGCTATCATTAAAGGACCTGCAGAGATCATTTCAGTAATCGTCTTGCTAACTCGGGTGAGAATGTTGACAAGCACAAGGCTGGAGATCATTATGTCAGGCTGATTGTGTTCGAATGGCAGACTTGACATGTTAAAAGGACGGTGATGCTTGAAATCATTATTCTTTCATTGTTAACCATGGTGACCTGCAAAGAAACGCGTGCAGCCATCATTGCGTTGCATAAAAATGGCTTCACAGGCAAGGATATTGTGGCTACTAAGATTGCACCTAAATCAACAATTTATAGGATCAGCAAGAACTTCAAGGAAAGAGGTTCAATTCTTGTTAAGAAGGCTTCAGGGCGTCCCAGAAAGTCCAGCAAGCGCCAGGATCGTCTCCTAAAGAGGATTCAGCTGCGGGATCAAAGTGCCACCAGTGCAAAGTCATATTCTCGGATGAAGCCTCTTTCCGATTGTTTGGGGCATCTGGAAAAAGGCTTGTCCGGAGAAGAAAAGGTGAGCGCTACTAACTATAAGTGGCTCGGGGACCAAAACGTTGAAATTTTGGGTCCATGGCCTGGAAACTCCCCAGATCTTAATCCCATTGAGAACTTGTGGTCAATCCTAAAGAGGTGGGTGGACAAACAAAAACCCACTAATTCTGACAAACTCTAAGAAGTGATTATGAAAGAATGGGTTGCTATCAGTCAGGATTTGGCCCAGAAGTTGATTGAGAGCAGCCCAGTCGAATTGCAGAGGTCCTGAAAAAGAAGGGCCAACACTGCAAATACTGACTCTTTGCATAAATGTCATGTAATTGTCGATAAAAGCCTTTGAAACGTATGAAGTGCTTGTAATTATATTTCAGTGCATCACAAACAACTGAAACAAAGATCTAAAAGCAGTTTAGCAGCAAACTTTGTGAAAACTAATATTTGTCATTCTCAAAACTTACTTTAACACACTTTTAGGAGACATGTATATTACACAGAAGTACTTGGGTTTCCTAAAGAGATGCAATTAGATGAAACATGAACACAAATTTGAAATTAAACTATTAGCCTACAATATTAATTTTCTCCAATCAACTTTTCAGGCAAAAATGTCAGTCCACCTAGGGATCCAAAGTTGAAGTGGCATAATCACTTTTCTAAGCTGTCCATCAAAGAAGTGGCAGGAATTTCCAAAACACTAATGGTGAGGGGGCATTTAAAACGGCTCAGTCTCCTACAGCTCCTGAGTTATAAGCCTAAACCCTGGCTCTTTACCAATGGCATGTGACTTAGCCTGGTGTCCATTGAAACTAAGAAGAATGACAATTTTGGGAAAAACGTCTGTCCGGTTCCTTTTGTAAGAACAAAGAAGTTTTGTCTAAACAGTGAATCATTTTCTTTCCTGTACTTGTAGGGTCATGTGGAAGCAGAACAGAAGCTTCCTGAAGACAGAAGCGATAAAACTGCACCAAAGAGAGAAGCACTTTCAGCAAAAGAGAATTCAGAACCCCCCAAGAGAGTGTGCATCTAGTGGTGTTGGTCTATTAGCTGTCTTAAGATCACTATTTGTTTGTTTGTCCTGTATGTTTTATTTTCATGTTAATAAAGTATTTTAAACCATATTTACCCTAATGATAGTTGCAGTGGGTGTCCATAACAGAAACGATTGTTGATAAATCTGGTTTAAAGGTCATACATTTAGTACAATAAGCGTTGCTTCATACATGCAGTTGTGTTAAACATTGAAAATGTTTATTTTGAGGTAATATTCACATGTGATAACTTTCTGTAACGAAACAGTCCACCATATAAAAATATATATTAAAAAACAAAACCTAGAATGTATTCGAATGGCAAAAGACCAACTTCATACACAATTATGATAAACTCAGTCAGGTGATGAGAAAAAACACTTAAAAACAAGGTTATTAGGGACAACTGGCACTTGTAATATCAGATTAAATTCAGGATTGATGATATAATACATAAGGTAAAAACTACAACCTGGTCTGCAATGAATCCAAATGTAATCTGTCATCACACTTGTCAATAGGTTTGTTTTTTAGAGAAAATTTGGAATGAAGGTTTTTTGTTTTGTGTAATCACATGTGACTGTCGTTTTTTTTTTTTTGTATGACTTTAAACAAGCTTTTGTGGAAAAACAAACAAAATGGTATCAGTTGCCGATTAACTTAACTATGATGTTGCTATTTGAAAGCAAATGGATTTAAGAAAAAAAAGCAAGCTTTGGTTCACCTGATGCTTGTTTTTAGCCTCATAAGCCATTTTTCTTCAGGTCAGGCAGTTAAGGACTACAGCACAGCTAACAGATAAGGATGCTCTGATAGATCAGTTATGCCTCTAAATATTAAATCATATGTAATAACACTGTCCTGGTTTTCTGGAGATCTAAGAAAAGAAAACCTAATATTTTACAGATACATGACGATTTGTACAAAATAACACCATTTCAATAGTTTTAAATTCATTAGTTACTCATGATTTTGTGTTTATCTATTTCAGAAAACTAAACTGGTTAATATTGTCACAATATTGAGCAGGAATAAATAACTGAATTTAAAAGTCTTCGGTAGCCTTAACGGTGTCTTCTTATTCCCATTTGAGATGAATATACTAATGAAATATAATACAACTTAAGATAACCATTGTGACAAATTCCTCTCTTAACTTACGCTTATTCTATTAAATTTTCTTAATTCAGATGACAATTCAAGGCAAAAAAAAAAAAGACAGAAAAAGTATAACAGTTCCTATAGTTAGTCCTTTCCTCAATGCAAACTAGAACTGATTTAGATCAAGATAGATAATGGTCATAGAGATGGTTTATGCTTGAAAGGACCTATGACAAAATTTAACTCATAAAAGAACACATTTGGGCTTCTTCTTGGGCTCTGGCGGCTCCAGCGCAGCGAGTATGGCTTCATCAAACACGTTCTTTAGCCCTTTCTACAAATAAAGAAGAGGAAATGGAACTGTTAGAAATTTCACTGTCTAATCAAGAACCGAAGAAGTTCGGAATAAACCTTGCATTAGGGCTGTAAAGCAAAGTGTAGTGGTATGATACAGACGTTTTGTTTCAATACTGATATCTTCATGAATTTAGCACTTTAATGCATTCTCTCTGAACAGGAGGCACCAACTGCCAATGAGTATGTTGATTCATACACTAAATACAGCATCAGTAAGGCATTGAATGGAGGCCTGTGGCAATGCTGACACATCTCCATTAAGCAGACGGAAAGTGCTCTAAACTCTCCTGGAAAACGCCTGCATCGACTTGAAAAAAACACCAGCGAATGACATGGCACCCCAAATCATCACAGTCTGTGGAAACCTCACACTGGACTTGATTCTGCACCTATCGAATCTTCCTGCAGACTATACATAACTACAAAATTTACTTTGGATGACTCAGCAATGGTTTTTTATTAGAAGTGTTTTATCCTCCTTAGCTCAGGTAAGACCCTTCTGACATTATCTGTGGTTCAGAAGTGTCTAGAAATGGAACAGATGTAGCCCAATCCCTGAAGAGGTCTATGCATGTTGGCTCTTGATGCACTGACTCCAGCGTCACTCCCCTGTGAGCCGTCATCAAAATTCAAACTAAAAAGTCATGAAATATTTCACTTTACACATAATGACTAGAATATGAGAGACTTTCCCTTTTTTCCCTTTTTTTTTTTTTAAAGATGCAGTTGTACATGTTTAGGTTTTTTCCCCATAAAATATAATGAAAAAGTTTTGGAAAAGGCCATGGAGATTATTTATCATATAAAATTGTTTCCCTTTTGACCCAAATAAAAATTTGGTTATTGATAGTGTTTCTCATGTCCAATTTTGTGCTACTTGTGAGTATAATGGCTGAATAACGTCCAATAATTAACGCCAGCCAAGGCCGACTAAATCACATCGCAGTTCCGGTGAAAAATGAAATACATTTTTAAGACAATATTTGGTTTGGTAACACTCACTTGTGTTAAAGCGGAACATTCTACAAATTTCACTGCTTTTAAATCCTTGGCTAGTTTCTCGGATGTCTCTAGAGTTATAGGCTTCTGCTTGTTCTTGGCCAGCTTCTCAATGGTCGAGGGATCGTCTCTTAAGTCAATCTGAGTTCCAACCAAAAGGAATGGAGTCTTTGGACAGTGATGAGTAATCTCAGGCACCCACTGTATGCAAGAGGAAGAAAGGAGATACTTAAAAATAATGTATGTAATTATTATCAATATATATATGTTTTTTAAATTGTATTTTGAAAACATAATTTTGTTTTTGCTGGAAGGAAACATACTTTTTCCTTGACATTTTCAAAGGACGATGGTGAAACTACAGAGAAACAAACTAAGAAAACATCAGTTTGGGGATAGCTGAGGGGTCGCAACCGATCATAGTCTTCCTGACCTGAAAAAAGAAAAGACATCTAGATTTACAGACTTTTGTTTTAGGTGCTCCTCTCTACGAAACTGTAACTGTAGAAATATTAATTTACATTCTATGAGTTTTGAGCAGTTTGTTTTTAAAAAATAAATCACAAGCAGGGAAAAAATATTGAGCCAGGTGGGATACACAAAGACAACACCATACCTGCAGTGTCAAATAATCCAAGAGTGTAAGGCTCACCGCCAATCATTACAGTTACAGCATAGTTATCAAACACCTGAAAATGAAAACAAAACCATTACATAAAAAACAAGATAAAGCTGTAGACGTTTAATATTTGAATCTTTGCGGACACAATTATAATGCTTCTAACACACACACACACAGAGATATACTTACTGTTGGTACATACTCCGAAGGGAACTTGTTTGTGGTGTATGAAATCAAGAGGCAGGTTTTACCCACGGCACCATCACCAACTACTACACATTTAATTGTCTGCATTGTTGCACTCGGTTATCTAGAAAATTCAAATAAAGGAAAAAACAAACTTAATTTAGGCGTAGGCTTGAAAAACAAACTCATTCATTATCTAATTCAATTGTCATAAGATGTTGATAAGAGCCATTCATTAAAAATAAGGGGCACCAACCACTAACCTAGAATACAGTCTTATATTAAGACAGTGGACGAAAAAAAAAACACAAATTGGGCAAAAACTGAGACGACTCCACGTGACGCAGTGAAGTGTAATTCTCCTGGAGCAGTGGAAGTGATGGGGCGAGATGCGATCTGTGTGAAAAGGCAGAGCCCCCATTGCTGAATTGAGGTGACATTTTGAGATGTCATATGTACTGTATGTGACACTCCGTTGGGAGTTTAAACAAAAGTCAACTGTTAGCGGCTAACAAACGGATATCTAGGGCTGCACAATTAGATTAAAAAAATTCACATTGAATATTAAAATATTGAATATTTTGACACATGTTGAATAATTACGCACACCATGGAATATTTAAACTTATTTATATAGATTCAAAGTAAATAACCAATAATCCGTTCAATTAAGGTCAATTTTCAGTCATTCTATGAATCACTTCCCTCCATACAGTCCTGTTGATCACTGCTTCTAGTATTTTTTAGTTCATGTTGACATGTTAATATTATCTGATTTGCTTGTACCAAGCCAGCCAGTTCTTAGGCAACCTTGTCTTCTACTTCCAGTAAACATCCTCATATGAATTGTTGCATATGACAGACAAAATAGGATAATTTCTGCTTGGTGATCTTGGCCTCCAGCAAAGCATTTGGCTTGATACACATCAGGACATCTTTGTTGGTGATTTTCGCTCTCAGGATGCATAATACTCCCAGCACCACACTTTAAAGGCGTCAATCTTTCTTCTGTCTGTCCTCTTGATTGTCCAACTCTCGCAACCATAGACTACTATGATGATATCCATTTCCAACTTTTCCAGATGACATTCATGCTCACCATTGCATTCTGTCCAATGGCCAGCCTGCTCATAATTTCAGCTGTCCATAATTTACTCAATCCTGGACCAAAGAAATATAAAGTCCTAAATAGTCTCTATTCCTTCATTGTAGAATTTTATGCTGCATCTTACATTCTCTGAAGTCATTATCCTTATGAAGTCATAACATCTCGTTTTCTTGATGTTTAGGCACAACCCCACCTCCTCACTTTCTTCCTGCTCTTTCAGGATGAGTTGCTCCAGATCGTCTCTGCCTTCAGCCAGTAGGGTGGTATTGTCAGGAAATCTAAGACTGCTGATATTCCTAACTCCAATTTTTGCTTCAAATTTGCTCTCTTCTTGTATTTCTTTTGACTCCTTCTGCATACAGGTTGAAAAGTGGTGGCGATAGAATGCAGCCTTGTCTTGTTCACTTTCCTGAGTTGAAATAATGAAGGCGATATTGCAATATTTAAAGCATTCTTTCAAGACACCTTCTTTGGTATTGGGACAAAAACTGGCCTTTTCCACTCCTTTGGCCACAGACATGTTCTCTGGCTGGATTGACAGTGTTAGCGCCGCAGTTGGTATTAGTTTTAGGAGCTCTACTGGGATGCCATCAATTCTTGGTGCCTTTGGGATGACTATGCAGAAATTAATAAACACATGATACAGGAAATAAGTTTCCCTCATGCAACTGCTTTTAGTGCCGTAAAAAAGCAAATACCAGTAGTAAGAGTATGTGCATGGAGGCAGCTTATTTCTGGTCTCATGTGCCTTTTAGTTCCTGAAATCCCACTTTCACAACATGGCCACCATGTCCTTTGCTAAATAAACTGTGACAGAACCTGTGGTTTTCTTCTCTTTGACATTTTCTCATTCGACATGGTGTCTGCAAGTGCTTCATATTAATTATTTATATTAATATTCAAAAAGCACTTCCTGTTTCCTGGTCACTAAAACCACACACACCACTAGTTTAAAACAAAAGGTGCACTGATGAATGAGGCTTTTGAATAGACAGTTTCAGAGTCCTTAGGTCATGTTCAGTATACTGGAGGCAAAACTCCATATGAATTACTGATTATGAATCCATTACCTGAAATAGATTGCACCTTTTTGCAATAAGATAATGGCACTGGTTCATTTTGCAATTTTGATTTCTGTATGATTAATCGGAGGCAGCATGGGTGCTTAGTGGTTGTTGCCTTGCACCTCCAGGGTCAGCGTTCAAATTTCTGCCTAGGCATCTGTGTGCATGGAGTTTGCATGCTCTTTCCGTGCTTGACAGGTTTCTCCGGTTAGTCCAAATATGTGCAGATTGGGCTAACCGGCGTTCCCAAATTGCCTGTAGTGTGTTAATGTGTGTGTGTGAGAGATGGATTGGCACCCTATCCAGCATATTGCCTTAAGTGGGAATAGGCCTCCCATGACCGTGTATAGAGGATAAAGTGGTATAGATAATGAGTGAGTGAGATTAATTGTGCAGCACTGCTAATATCTAATACAAAGTAGAGCAGACATACTCCTTGCACATAATTAGTGCTAAAACTCTAGAGCTTAAAGAAAAAATTAACTGAAGGATCAGCTAAAGTAGGCAGCAATGGGCCCATTCTAGCATTAACAGATGCAGTAATATTGATTTAAAAACAAAACAAAAACAAACTTTACTCTAAAATGCTGCCTTCTACGTTATAACTGGTCAAAACAATTCAGAAATTTGATTAGATCACCACAGCTGTGACACAAGCCTAGGTAACAAAGACAGGACGTGAAGGTAGCTCAGTTACTGTAAGTGCCTCTGAGAAAGGGCAGTGAACTAGGGACTGCGAGCAGAGTATTGCTTATGGTGAGTGATGAAGCGACAGCCCACAGTTACAATATTCAGCTCACTCGCCCTTATTGTTTTGAAAGCATTAGTATGCACAGTATTTCCGACACGTGGTACAGCTCACGCTAGATGCCGAAGCTGTTGTGGTAAACGCCACATCTGCTGTGAAAGCAAAATGCTGAATTTGTCATTTTTGTTTATTTATAAAATGTAAAGGGAAGTGCAAGCTTGAGGGGGGTCTGTTATTGCCTTTATGTCTGATTTCTAGTGATGCATATAAATACAAAACCTCCTTCTTCGCTAAATTCCTGACTGTTTTTCATCCTCAAAACGTTCTACGAAGGGACAATAGAGGGTGTGCTGACCAGCTGACTCACTGTGGCCTCTGACCATAAGACCTCACAGTGTATTGTGAGACCAGTTGAAAGATCTCTGGGGGTCTCTTTACCAACTACTGTTGACTCATACAATAAATGCTTAGTCCGGAATTCCACGTGACCAATCCCACCCATCTCAATAGCTCTTCATCCTCCTGACATCTTGCAGAAAATGCGAGACCATCTGTGTCACCACCACCACCACCACCAGCAGATTAAATCAGTTTTTGCTCAGAAATAGGACGTCAGAATACTTAACCCCCTGTTTCCCCTCCTAACACACACCTGGACAGCTTTCCTACACAACACTGTTCTGTTGTTCTGTGTGTTTATTTTTCTGTACTCGTTTCGCACTGTTGTACATTTCTACATTATTCTGTCTTGTGTACTTTAATCCTGAATTGTTAAGTGTTGCAAGACAGGCCTGTAAAAAAAAAATTCCAATATGTACTTATTATCAAGCCATTTTGGGCAGACTACTGTTACCATAGTAACATCATTTCCAGGCTAAGTACATGTTTTTAGTACTTGTCATTACCAATACTCGCTATTAAATATGTTCCCCTTGATATTTTCAGAGCCATATTTTTTAATCTGTTCATAACAAAGTACACTAGGCACAGATAGGCGAACTTTGATACTTTTACGGCACTGCCCGAAGTGCTTTTATACCACTGAAGTTCGAAAAATGCCTCGTCATTCAGTACCAAATTTCGATAGCTAAAGAATAAGTTTAATCAGCGTCAGAAAGCCAGTAAGCATGCAGTATGCTGCGTAAAAGGCAAAGAGACAGGGCTCTTGTGTGTTGTATTTTGAGAGGCTTGACTACAATGTGCATTGTATAATGGGTATAAAAATGTCCGAGATCAAAAGTGCAGTTCTATTTTTTTTCCATCCTTGATGCAACCTACACAAAAAGGACATCACTGTCCAGACTAACAACACTATAAAATTAAAAAGACACCTGAATGGGCATGAAATAATTTTCATGAGCAGAAAGTTGCTCCGTGTTTGACTGCAAGAGGAACAAACCTTCCAAATCTTCCATTTTCCTCTCATCATTCAAGTTCGGCTAACGTTACAACTTCCCTCAAAATCTCCACAGAATTCCCTGTCCTCCGATATTAAGGTCAACGCTATGACTGGCGTTTTAGCAGTAATGTTCAGCAAACAAACATTTGCTAAACAACTTGTATGAGGTTATTCACTAAATTTAACAGTAATGTATTCGGTGAGCTGCTGGTGACTTAAACTGAGACCCTCGTGTAAATGTAGATATGGTTTGAATGTAGCTTTAGTTTACAGCCAGCGAGAGCTAGTGAACTCTAGCTACAAAAGCTCAACTAGATACAATTACTGTAACTGTACAGCAACTGTTTGGTAATATGAAGGTTTCCAGGTTATAGACTTTTATTCATTGATGTTAACTGAGTGTGTTGGACATCAATGCTTATCAGATTGAGCCAGCCTACACATGGTCGACTGCCCTTTCTGACAACTTCATTTTAATTTCGAGCTCTTTTACAAAACTGATTGTTGTTGTTCTAAAACACTTTCAGCATGAACTGATGGTCACAAGCATTTCACATGCACAGACACTGTGTGTGCAAGGAAGGGCGGGGTCAAACACAGGCAGGTCCTTGTGTTTGTGTGTTGGAGAAAAAAGCTGAGAAAATTAATGCTCTGTGCAGAGTAAAATTAGATTGTAACCATTTTGAGTAATAAAAAAAATAGAAAATTAATATGTTGAGGTCAGTATTGATATTATCACCACAAATAAAGAAGTGCCCCTAGATCAATTCAATTGAAAGTTTTATTTAATTAGAATTAATGATTTTATACATGTGTATAAATTTATAGACTATTGATTAACATGTTGGACCATTACTTAAGAAAAATGTGTAAAATTTGTAATCCTAGTTTCGATATTTGAATGATTCCCACTATTGATGGGAATTGATAATAGCTGTTGATTTCCTGTGCATTTTAAGCAATTGAATTGCAGAGCAGGAAAACTTATAACGACCAAGACATACGGTAATGCACTTATATGTACCTCAGTTTTGATTTGTTTTGATTGACAGACTTGAAAAAACCCAGACTATCAAAGAAGAAATGTACTGTGCGACTATTAAACGATCAATCCGTTTACTCAAACCAAGACCGATTACGGAATGGTTAACGACTCCCATCACCAATTCAGCTTTTTAAACAGCTTCCATATAGTACCGATGTTATGACACGGAAGCTCCAAAGCTTGTGTCAAGCAAAAGGGGCGTTTGCAAATAAAGCCTCGCCTTGAGGCACGTGTCTCACGTTTTCCTGAGAGTCATGTGACCAATTACAACCGTTTGCCAGAATGACGTGACTGACTAATTCCGCGCTCCATTCACATGCACGTCTCACTTCTCCCTCCAATCAGCACACTTTAACTAGTAGCTCAATACGTAGAACAGCGATTATATGTGAATGGACCCACAAAGAAGGAGTTCCCTTATTTTGGGAAGTAATTTCTTCCCATAGTGTAACTGCTGTTAAAAAAAATACTAGAATGTATTCACAGACTCTCTCTCCCTTTTGGTTTTATTTTGTTCTTCACTTAATTTTCACAGATACTGGGATGGTTATAACATTTCCTTTCCACAGTGGACTTATAAATATTATTTAGATGCTACACACAATCTGTCCACTAGATGTCAGTACAACTAGCTCTTAAATGAAGCTTTATAAAACGAACCTTTAGGTGAAACTATTGGCTGGGAAACCTCGACACCTAAATGAGGTGTCATTACATCAGTACACACTTTTGTTGTGACCATGGCTTAGTCCATTGGGTTTTGATTATTATGATGTTCTACTTATCTTATAGGTTATTTACACAGGTAGGGTTTCTATGTGTATAGATAGATAAATAGACACATATAAACGACTACTGCACTATTAATGCATTAAGAGGACCTGACCCTCCTTGTGTGCCTCCCCTTGTCCTGTTATGCAAGCCGCAGCATGTACATGATGAAATCTGGGTTGATGGTGACCCAAGAGCTGAAATGAATTATAGTACTGTTTATGTAACCAGCCAGCAAACCATTCTAAGAGTTCATTAGTAAACTAAATTACTCTCTCAGTGCAGACGCACTCCTGACTACCGAAGCTATTTTACATGAGACTTTGGTTAAATTGAAGTGCTGAGACTTCCTAGTGACGGTGCGCATGCGCACTTCCAATTCTGCACATCCATAAATTAATTTATTTTAAAGCAGCATAATTTTTTATGTCATACACAAGCACGTGAGCATATACATACTAATATATATATATATATATATATATATATATATATATACCTATATATACACACACGCTTATGCTGGTACAAAACAAAGATTTTGAATATAATAAAATGAATAAATACACTACTTATAGATTGATCCGATTTCTGATTAGAATAAAATATAACACAATATAACACAAAATATGTAGACATATATTTATGAATTGACGCTAAGGGAGAACATTACGAGAAGTCAGGACGCAGGCCAAAATTGCTAAACCAGCTAAATGCGTGAACAAGTTAGAAAAAATGCCTAGCTAATGCAGTTATAAGGCTAGCCAGATTACCATGATCACGTCACTGTGAGAGTTAACGTTACATAACCAACTTCACCACAAAATTACCAATATCACCACAATTAATGTCTTTTAGCTTTAGACGGGTAACGTTATTTTCCACCAGCACTGCGCTTGTAAGCTAGCCTGATGCCAGGAGCGTATTCGCTAAACACTGACAAGTCTCAAATTCGGAAGAAAGTCAGTAATCGGATGTAGTATTATTTGACACTAGTTAAGTATCTCAATAGACGAATAAATTTTTATATCTTACCAAAGCTGTTTATGCGACGAGCTATAAAACAGAGAGGAAATAGAGAAACCAGCGTCCAGGAAATCTTTACGGTAGCCGCCCAAACACTCCACTTCCGTTTTACATAATAAAAGTCTGCCATACACCCTTAGAAAATCAGCAAATACGCCTTAGGCAGTACGTTTATTAGCAGTGGGGTATCATCATACTACATATATCATACAACACCAGTTTAATGATGGCAGAGCATGTCAATAAAACAAATATTGCTAAAATATATTGATGCACTGAGTTCAAAATGAAAGGCATATTTTGTAGACTTATTTTCACTTTTCAGGTAGAACCAGGGACCTGTCCATATATACATTTTCTCTACTCCAAGCACACCAGATATAGCTAATCAACTAAGTAACTGTCCATTCCAAAATGAAGCAGATGAGATAAGAGGGGAAACACTAAGCTGAGCAGGGCATGGGCTCCTCCAAGATCAGGGTTAAAAACAATTTATCTAATATATTTGTATGCTTTAACATTAACTAGAACTAAGGAGGTGGCACAGTGGTTTAGTGTTCAAATCTCCCCTCCAGTTAGTGTGTGTGGAGTTTGCATGTTCTCCCAATGCTTGGTGGATTTACTCCCACAATCCAAAAACAGGTACTGGAGCTTCCAAACTGCAGCTAGTGTGCGAGTACCCTGCCTTCTGCACAGTGGTTCTGCTGCAAGTTCCCTGGGACAGGTTCCAACAGGTAAATGGTATTAATAATGGGTGCATTGAACTAAGAGGCCCAAACCATCAGTCCCTAACTCACTAATGCAGTTGTGACTGAATGAGCACAAATCTAAAAAAAAATAAAATAAATAAAAAACAACAACAATGGAGTAGGATTACATCTATAATGAGATGCCCAACAAGCACATATCATTGTGAACAGTTAGGTGTCAATAAACCTTTGGCCATATTGTATATTAATTATTGAATCACCAGACTTAATTGTGCCACAGATTAAATGCTTTACTAACGTGTTTCACATATTAGTGCCAGAAACAGTGCCAAAAAAGATGTCAGAGTATTTGTTCACTGAACAAAACCAAGACATTTGAAATTTGAATGTCTGAAGGTTTATTGTGGCATTCTGCTGTACTATTCTAAGACATCATTTGACCTCCTACAGTAAATCTAATTGGACCGTTTTTCATTAAAACCTGTACACCAAGACATGGAAAATTAAAGGAAGTAATTTATGACCTTAAGGCAATTTTGAAGATGACTCCATCTTCATGTTCCTGACATAAGCACAAGCATAAAACTGTGATGTTGAGTAAATGCATTTTAGTATATTAAATGTGTGTAAATGAACATAGAAAAGCAATCCAATTAATATAAAAACCACCAAGAGCCTAGGTGTTTTATTAAAAATGTGCATCAGTTCATTTGCTTTAGCAATTATAAAACCCCTAACAATTTAAAAATCAGCTGTTACAGTAGATAAATCCAAATTTGTATCTGTGACAATCATGATTTAAGCATACACTCAGTAAAATTAATAGATCAACAACAACAACAACAAAAAAACACTTTTAATCAGTTACTGGAAATATTCCTGAGAGGAAATCTCTGTTTAAGAGATAGAGACGATCGTCAAAGTCCCTTCAGAGGGACGACTTCACAGGAAAAGTAATCCTTCAGGGGAGCAAAGAGATGCTTGATTACTGGGACACTCCAAGATTTACCCAACACCTTCTGTCTGGGTATGCGACCCATGTTCTTCACATCTGTATAATGCTTTGGAAATCCGAAAATCCTGACAGGAAAAGTGGTGAAATCATGGGTTAAATATGAATATTCTTACATACACTGTGATCAAAAGTTTATATGCGCTCATCATGAACATGATTGCCATGGCAATATTGGATTCGTGATTCTTTAAACTGGTCTTTTCCTGGGCCTTTCCCAAGAATTTGGTGCACAGGTCTAAATCTCTTTTGGGTTTTAACACCAGCATAGGTCCAAAATTAAACAGTTTAATGGTTATGTGGATGAAAACCAAATATATATTAAATCTGCTATCTGTTATAACCAACATTATGTTCTCTGCCACAACATTCCTTTATCCTCCTCAGTGATAATCTTTCATTTGATAACCATATCTAACAACTGCAAAACCTCATTTATTCACCTCAAAAACTACTCTCTCTTGCTGGCTCTCCAGCCACAGACCCTCCAATACAATTCAAAACAGTGCTGCTAGGATCCTGCTGAGAGCAAGGAAATTTGATCACATCATACCTGTTCTGCAACCTCTTCACTGGCTCCCTGTTTCCTACTTTCCCACAAATGCATCCATGGGACTGCCAACCTCTGTCTGAAAGAACTAATTTCTCCACTGAATTCCAACCGTAACTGGCAAGACCACAACATTTGTCTCCTTTAAACCCAGAGGACCAACCTGTGTTCAATGGGAGACAGAGCCTTCTCTACTCTGCTGCTTATCATCTGTGGAATTCCCTTCCAGGCCACTTTCACTTCCTGCAGTTTGTCTGCTTCAAACTCATTCATGATATCTTACCCGTTTACTAAGGCTAATTAGGGCCCAAGCACTATAAGGTGCACAGGACCCTCTTGTTTTCCTAAGGATTTTTAATTTTTTTTCCACCCTTTGGGACCTTTCGTGGGTCTTAACATGCTCAAAAACTCATGAAACTTGGCAGACAGGTTGGAATCTGCTGCCATCAGGATGCCTGAGAGTCGCGTGGCCTCACAAGAGATTTTGCTGCCTTTCATGTAGGTACATGAAACTCGGTACACGTTTAGAGCTCATCGAGCCGAACAGCTTTCTTTTTTTAAAAAAAAAAAAAAACAGGTTTTTGATATACTCCTCCTAGGGAAATTATACAATCGCTACCAAACCGGGCCGATGTGATCTAAAGACATTGCGGATGCAAAATTGCGGAGGGATTTTTGATAACTCAAACAGGTCAGCCGTGATAATGTTTTAAACGTATGCCGAAAAATGATTAATAACTTTGTGTGGCATTATATTGAGTGACATTATATTCAGTGACACCTTCTGTGACATCACGTTCAGTGACATCATGTTCAGGAACATCATAGCGTGATGCTTTTCTTCCATCATCTGCGGCCTATTGTACACACGTACACATCACAAATGTTAATACACACAGACTCACACACCATACACACAAACAAGCACATTTACTCGTCACACACAGACTGACACATCTACACGTCACACACCTCTCTCCCTCACTCTCACACACCCTTACACATGCATGCATGCACACATACATACACCCATATTACAAATGTTTACACTCACGCACACACACACTAATGCACTCAACAAATATTTAGGGCCCAAACTGACGTTAGCCTTGTATAGTGTGTGATGTGTGCAGGTTGTGCGGTGCAACTTGGTGGCGATGGCTTTTTTCGGTGCGCCCGGAGTGGGAATGGCACAGGGTGCTTGGGCCCGTCATCGTTGCTTGCAACTACACACGTGGACAAAATTGTTGGTACCCTTCGGTCAATGAAAGAAAAACTCACAATGGTCACAGAAATAACTTTAATCTGACAAAATTAATAATAAATAAGAATTCTATGAATGTTAACCAATGAAAGTCAGACATTGCTTTTCAACCATGCTTCAACGGAATTATAAAAAAAAATGAACTCATGGAACAGGCCTGGACAAAAATGATGGTACCCCTAACTTAATAGTTTGTTGCACAACCTTTTGAGGCAATCACTGCAATCAAACGATTCCTGTAACTGTCAATGAGACTTCAGCTCCTTCCAAAGATGCTCAATAGGATTGAGGTCAGGGCTCATAGAAGGCCACTTTAGAATAGTCCAATGTTTTCCTCTTAACCATTCTTGGGTCTTTTTAGCTGTGTGTTTTGGGTCATTGTCCTGTTGCAAGACCCATGACCTGCGACTGAGACCCAGCTTTCTGACACTGGCCAGCACATTTCTCTCTAGAATCCCTTGATAGTTTTGAGATTTCATTGTACCCTGCACAGATTCAAGACACCCTGTGCCAGATGCAGCAAAGCAGCTCCAGAACATAACAGAGCCTCCTCCATGTTTCACAGTAGGTACAGTGTTCTTTTCTTGATATGCTTCATTTTTCCGTCTGTGAACATAGAGCTGATGTGCCTTGGCAAAAAGTTCCATTTTTGTCTCATCTGTCCATAGGACAGCTTTGTGGCTTGTCAACATGTAGTTTGGCATATTCCAGTCTGGCTATTGTATGATTTGTTTTCAACAATGGCGTCCTCCTTGGTCGTCTCCCATGTAGTCCACTTTGGCTCAAACGACGACGGATGGTGCGATCTGACACTGATGTTGCTTGAGCATAAAGTTCACCTTGGATCTCTTTAGAAGTCTTTCTGGGCTCTTTTGTTACTATTCGGATTATCAGTCTCTTTGATTTGTCATCAATTTTCCTCCTGCGGCCACGTCCAGGGAGGTTGGCTACAGTCCCATGGATCTTAAATTTCTGAATAATATGTGCAACTGTAGTCACAGGAACATCTAGCTGCTTGGAAATGGTCTTATAGCCTTTACCTTTAACATGCTTGTCTATAATTTTCTTTCGAATCTCCTGAGACAACTCTTTCCTTCGCTTTCTCTGGTCCATGTTGAGTGTGGTACATACAAACAACACAGTGACTACCTGGAGCCCTATATATAGGCCCACTGACTGATTACAAGATTGTAGACACCTGTGATGCTAATTAGTGGACACACCTTGAATTAACATGTCCCTTTGGTCACATTATTTTCAGTATTTTCTAGGGGTACCATAATTTTTGTCCAGGCCTGTTCCAGCTATTTATGTGACCATTGTGAGTTTTTGAGGCTTAATGTAAACTCTTTGATCGGAAAGATCTGATCTGGTTTCATTTATAATTGGAATGATTAAAATCCATTTTTTAATTATCCATTCTATAGGAAAATATTTGCCATGTCAACAACCGATCTGTACATTTCTTTCTAGTTGGAATTAAAAATATTTTCCCTTTCAATTTTTGCTTTAGGTCATGGGTGACATTTCACTTGGGTGACTTGATGAGCTAATGGGAGGAAAGCGATCATTTAACTCCATTTGAATGACTCTTACCCACCAGTCACCAGTTTACTTTCATCCACTGGATCTGGTGGAAGCAGGAGCAATGATTGGACCATCTTTATACATAATTCAGCAACTAATCATTGACTGAATCCTTGTATCCTGTTATAATGCAGAAGGAGGGATTTATCAGAAAAGATGGAAAAGCCTTACCCTACCTGAAAAGTTGGAAAAATACTTCTGTTATATTCCTGGCAGATTAAATGCTAGGAGCATCCTAAAGGATCGGAATCCATGTAAACCAGTCAGCTGAGAAACAGTTAACAATCTCTATTTGGATATCATTAGGGCCCAAGCACCATGACATCAGCCCTATGTCGTTATAGTGTGTTTGATACTGTACTGATGTCAGAAAACCCAAAATAAATTAAACCTTGTGGTCCAAATCTTGTTTTTATTCTATGATATATATTCATTCATCATTCTTCCCTAGAAAAAGACCAGTTTTTTAGTATTTTTAAAAATATAATTTTATTATTACATTATACAGATGAATAGGAAAAAAAAAGACTAACTTCTCCAGCTCGGTGATCCATAAACTGTCATCCTTTCCATTCATGGAGACGGGGAAATGCTGGTCATTAGCTCCCTGCTTAATGGAGTTTGTGCGTGTGGTGATAGTCCGCACTTTAACATACTAAATATAATTGCACACATTCAAAACAGATTAATTAGCCCAAGTTAGTTTAGGAAATTATAGTAAAGCTGACACTTTTTCCTCAATCAGTATTTGATTACTGATATGATATTACTGATACCGATACTATATGATTAAGAAACAGAAGCTTCTCAGACCTTAGCAGTGCGGCCAGCTTCAAGGCAGTCTTGGAGGGTCAGTTTGTCATTTTGAGAAGCGATGATTGGTCTAGATATGAATAAGACTTCATAAGAATAATAGTTTAAAACCTATTTCACGTCAATTATTTGCTTTTATATCAAAAACAAGAACAATCATACAATTATAACAGACAAAGATAAAATATCAGAAATTTCATGTAGGGAACTTACACACGTGGACAAAATTGTTGGTACCCTTCGGTCAATGAAAGAAAAACTCACAGAAATAATGGTCACAGAAATAACTTTAATCTGACAAAAGTAATAATAAATAAGAATTCTATGAATGTTAACCAGTGAAAGTCAGACATTGCTTTTCAACCATGCTTCAACAGAATTATTTTAAAAAATGAACTCATGGAACAGGCCTGGACAAAAATGATAATAACTTAACTTAATAGTTTGTTGCGCAACCTTTTGAGGTAATCACTGCAATCAAACGATTCCTGTAACTGTCAATGAGACTTCTGCACCTCTCTGCAGGTATTTTGGCCCACTCCTCATGAGCAAGCTGCTCCAGTTGTTTCCGGTTTGAAGGGTGCCTTTTCCTGACAGCATGTTTCAGCTCCTTCCAAAGATGCTCAATAGTATTGAGGTCAGGGCTCATAGAAGGCCACTTTAGAATAATCCAATGTTTTCCTCTTAGCCATTCTTGGGTGTTTTTAGCTGTGTGTTCCATGAGTTTATTTTTTTAAATAATTCTGTTGAAGCATGGTTGAAAAGAAATGTCTGACTTTCATTGGTTAACATTCATAGAATTTTTTTTAATTATTACTTTTGTCAGATTAAAGTTATTTATGTGAGCATTGTGAGTTTTTCTTTCATTGACCGAAGGGTACCAACAATTTTGTCCACGTGTGTATAATAGTGAAAAGCATCCTCCTTTGCCTTTCAGAAGATGTTAGTTTCCTCACAGCAATATGTTGTCAGTTTATTTGCCCATTACTGTTGTAGAAAGTGGATCCAGAAAAAAGCAATTGCGCTTCAAGTTTAAATAAAAGTTTCTTTAAACTATTCAGATTGCAGAGTTAAAGGAATAACATTTTGTTATGAGTATAACGGTCATTAATGTTTCCTTGAATAAAAAAATACAAATCAATCACTCAAAGTCTAAAGGCAACTTTTAAGACTGGTTACCTTTTATGTGTAACTTTTACTTACTGGGTTTTAGGTAAAACATTTTTTGGTCTTTGCTCAATAATCATTATTATGCTATAGATACAACAGATAAAGCTTAGTTTTAAAGGAGCCAGGTTAACCCACAATTTCTCTTAGTTCCTTTAATTCTTTCAAATCAAATGCAGCCTCAATGAAGGGTATAATGCAGTTGTGTATTAAATATAAAATTATTAAATATATACCTGCTCATGCATGGGAGATTGCCCCAGAAATACCGTGCTCTGTGGGCTGGGCTCACTTTCACAGCATCGACAAGCACCGGGTTACACTGTGCATAAAACACACATGAAATAAAAATATTAATGGTAATAAAGTTTCTAATATAGTTCTTTAATGCAAAGCAGAAACCAAAATAAAGGATTTCACCTGTGTCTGTAAAAAAAAAAAAAAAAAAAAACACCACAGATTATCATAAATGATCCTAAATGATTGCAATTAACAATATATAATTAATTAACAAGAAACGTCATAGCGTGAAGATGAACTCCAAATGCTTTACTGACACACTGCTCAACAAATTAAAACAGTTGTACTCCTGAAGTGCAATATCATGGATGGTTACTCTCATGCCCGGTCAGTGATCAGTATACATCTTTTGCTGCGCACACAAACTGCCCAAACAAGTCAGATTCACATGAACAGCACAAAATTCTGAAAAGCCTTACTTCTAGAAAACGACATATATCAACTTTGTCCTTGATGTTCATGAACACAACATTCTCGAAAAGCCAGAAGAATGGTCGCGGGTCATTGTCCTTGGGCTTCATGATGTGCAGCAGCCGGTAGAACTCAAAGAATAGCCGCCCTGTGCCCTCTGCAAGTGAAAAAAGTTTGCCATTAGGAAAGAGCTTGCAGAGTGTTTGCAAAATACCTCCTGCGTGAGTATGTATACAAGAATCTTATAATTTTACATTACAAAGAGCCTTACGTTGCTCGCTAATTTTAATGCTTAGGCTGAGGGTAATTAGGTTTATCATTAATGAATTACAGAGAGAAAAAAAAACTTTGAACTGTTCAGAACATGTGATAAGTTGCAAACTTTTACTTAAAGTTCTTTTGTGTTTGACTGTCCTGACTTATTGACCATTAAAATAGTGTTTTTTTACATCCCGTTCATATTACTGTGATTATGCTCAAGTAGTCATAACAGAAAAGCATAATCAAGGCAGAATACCATACCAAACAAGCCTTTCCGAGCAGGATTTACTATGGACAGGTCATTACATGGACTGCCACCAATAAGAAGATCAAATGGACCCCATTCCTCAATCTGAAAAACACAGTTTGACAGTAAACTTTCATTATGACAGATTATTGTGGTACTGTAGCTATCCCTGTTCCTTCCTCATAACCTCTAGCCAAAACCTCTGACCAGACTGGAAAAAGCTTATTAATATTGTACACATTTATTTCAGACATAAACAAAACAAGAAACTGAGTGAAGAAACGTGTCCAAAAATGGATTTACATACATGCTTCTTAGTAATTAAACGGACATCTTCCACGTGGGTGATTTTTCCATCGTGGTTCACCATTGAGACCGTGATGGAGTCCTCATCTATCTCTGATGCAACATATTTTTCCACTTTAAAGCCCAGATCCTTCAGTACCAGGTATCCTAAAATGTGCATTCACAAACCACATTACCATCTGAGACATGACCAGTTGTACATCACAGTTGTAGGCATTAAAACATCTCTGTATCCATGTGTGGCTGGTCCCAATGCACATTTTATACATATATTATTAATGCATTTTCCCAAAATGAACATGTAAGTGATCTGTTTCACATTTCAATACTACTACTATACATTGTTACTATCACAGTGGAAATACTGTTCTGGAGTTTAAAAATGTATCACCATTCCTGTGGATATCAAGTATTACAGCTGTCCTCTTTCTCATTGTGCTCTACACTTCAGTGTCAATAGCTCCCTCTGGTGGAAAATAATCAGCAGAACCTACCTGTACCTATACCATCAAATAAGGAGAGGACCCTGATTGGACGTCGTTGGTTGGGAGGGATTGATGGGTAAACTCGATGAGGCTCCTGAAAAAAAATTATTTAGGGTAAGATTACACCCTATACCGCACATTATTTTTTTCCCCAATAAAATTTCTTGCTGTTTTTCAAACAGCTTTATGTCGGTCTGTCAAGAAAAGCAAAAAGTTAGGACACTTGGGTTACAGAAAGGCAATGTATTTATAAGACCTTACAAATGGCAAATATATAGTGACTACAGAGCCAATTTGGATTGGGCCAGAAGGCGTGAATTGTTCCCGTGTGAAAATGAGCTAAAGGTCTGGGCTTTTTATCAAGAATTAACAAATCTGCTTAAATGACAGGAGTCTTGTTGATATTTAACAACTAAAACAATTGTGAAACACTATACTTTTGATACAGTTATGACATTGATCCTACTGTTGATATTCAGTATTTTTGTGCCAGGGTAAATATAAGCTAAATTGAGGAACTTTAAGAAAATGCATACGAATTCCATGGTGCTGTTGTTGGCAAAGAATTCCTGGACACGCAGACTCCAATCATGTCTGGGTCTCAGAGCTCCGGAGCTCTTCTCTGGCGCACACAGGTAACAGATCCATGGGTCCAAATTTTTTAGCTGGTTAAACGTGCCTTTACCAATTAGGATTTCCAAACAGTCCAAACAGTAGGAGCTACACATAGGACACAAAAACAAGAACAGCTTTTGTCTATAGAAACAAGGTTGCTACGAATGAAGCAATTGCCTTAAATGAGCGTAATAATATTATAACAAGGATCATATAAAATATAGATGAAAATCAGTTGAAATTTATATGATGTATGTACAGTTTCATATACCCCTTTCAGTATAGTGAGAAGCCCCTTTTGCTAGAAACTGGGAACAGTGGGAAATTAACTGCCTCTGATACCTATTCTTGTGTGACAGGAGTAAAACCAAATAGAACCAAACCCCTCCTGGCCCATCCATCCTGATAACCTACATCTGGTTGAACTTTGCATCGGGGTTAAACAGATTTGTCATAACACAACAATGTATACATTTGAGGAGTGTGCCAAGTATACAGTGAGAGGTCCTGGCATTCATTTAGTGACCAACCTCCTACTGGTTATACAATGGTAGATGTACCATACAAAAACTAACAACTCAGGTACAAGTACTCAAGTACAGTTCGTGGTGCACGCACCTTGGTCATCATTTAAAAAAAAGGAGGACTAGGCAGTTGGTGCATAAATTCCTATGTTTTAATCATGAGCAAACACTTAAAAAAAAAAACCTTAAACACCGACATTATGAGTGATCATTCAATTCATATGTACTTACCGGGAACAGCTGTCATGTCCACACAGAATAATTTCCAGCCCAGCACAGCAAACGGTGCAGTATGACTGATATCCATCTTCATCATATCGATATAAGGTCTCTGTGAAATTATCCTACACACAGTACACACTCAGGTTAAAAACCACAACAGAATTCAATTTATCATAGTCACCAAATGTACACCATTTACAATCCAGGTGAAATAATAAGTATACTCCTCACTTTCCCAATCATTAAAGTAATTAGCTGATGTAAAGTCAGCAAAACATAGAGCCTTAAACCTTACAAACAATGGGTGCACTTGCTCTCCCATATTGATAGTGATACTAGCCAGATGGGCATCCATGAACTCACACACGAGAAAACAGCTGCTAATGGTGTTTCTATATCTTACTGAATTAGAGGGTATGCTTCTATCCACCTGATTTCTGAGTTTAGGTTTTGGGGAAAATTACAATATATTGAAGTCTAACATCATTATTATTATGATACATCATTATATTATTTAGCCAATGATAATTAAAACAGAATTGAACTTTCTTTTTTCATGCATGTATTAGTAAAATGTGTTAGTTCCTGTTAAGCTATGAAAGGTCATTACTGCACTGTAAATAGTATTCTACTAAAAGGTAGTATGCAGAACAGCCATTTCCAATAGTACCTTGCATTTCAAGCACAAACTTCCCTCAAACAGTGGATGGAAGATGACAATATTTGTGGTTCCACATGATAAGCAGAAATCTTCAAACAAATTTAAAACAAAAATTAAGTTATAAACTAAAAAATAGTTAAAACAATCATGCTACACACATATTTCTCAAGAAATTGTTATCCCACCTTCAATATTCTTTCCTTTAACCAAAACCTCATTTGCCATTTGATCTGTAAAAGAAAAGGCAAAAGATTTTTTTTTTCACAAACTCAAATGCAAAATATTATACAAGTTGAAGTTAAACCAGGACTTTTGATTGTACAGAATAATGTAAGAGTTTAAAAACGACCCTTCTTTTGCTATATAAAAAAGATTTGGATGGTGCTTGGATACCATCAAGTTTCCTCAGTACACCAGAGACCTGATCGGACTGCCTAATTTAAAGGAACTCCTTTAATAGCTCAAATCATTCAGAATGGCGAGGTCAGGGCTGTACAGGGGATGTGGCAGTAAATCCCAGCCGAGTTCTTGTAATGTGGAAGTGGTGTCCATGAACATTTGTGTTTTGTTCTTACAACGTTCTGTATGTTACAGTTCCACAGACATATGCGTCTCTTCTGTAAGATGGTGACAAGATAACCGTTAATTGTTAAGGATCACACAGGAACAGGAACAACTGCAGTGGGCTCCAAGCCACCTGAGCTGGAACAGTCATTCACAGATGCATGGCATTCTTTAAAAAGTTTGCACCATTCGTTTTACTGCAGCTAAGAGTCTCATCACTGTACTGTGCTTAAGGTCTTCTGTAAATGTCAATCAATTTTACACCTTCATTCATGAGAAATTTCATCACAAGTCCTGGTTTGACTTGAAAGACTCTGGTACATAATAATAATAATAATAATAATAATAATAATAATGTATACGTACACCTGTTGTGGACTTGATTTCCCTGAACAATTGAGCTCTGGTCTTTGATTTGATCCTTATTCTTCGAAACATATTTGTGTCTTCTGGGAGTTGACTGGTTTGGAGAAAGAGACAATTTCTTTTCTGTCCGTAAGGAAGCCTGTTTTGATTTTGCATCTGAAAGCTTTTCATTCACATTTTGAACCCTGAAGTCCAAGTGGCCATTATGGAAGTCCAAAGACAGTCTCTTCAAGCACACAGATACTTCTTTTAATTTGTATAACTTTTTCGCTTGGTCTAATTTCGCTTGGTCTTTCTGCGTCTCACCGACAATGTTTTTAGTCCATTTTTGCAAGGTGAAATTAAATGTTTTTAGGCATTCTGAAAATGGAAACAATGCACACAACAGATGATATTACATTTAATGTTTTAAAGTTGAAGTGTTATTTATTTATGTTTTATACCATCTTCACTTGATCGTGGTTTGAGTCCATTCGGTCCAGATGGCTTGAAGCCTCCTAAGGCCCAGTCTAACATTGCCTTAAGCAGATCTTCCTTTGAATCCGAGTTGAGAGAAAAGACCATTTCAGCACGCTTAGCAGCCACCTGAGACACAGGAACAAACGCCACAAATGTTACTGTAAGTGCAGTGTTAGGGGCTGAAGGTCCATTAGAAACATAAAGAAACATAGCTGCTGACATGAATTCAGCATCAATTCTCAATCTGACCTGCAAAGAATGGAAAACGGTGTCCTTGTACGCCGTTACTACTGCAAACGAGTTAGGACAGAAGTGCTGTGCAAATGCAGAGTAAGGCCGCAGATCATCTGAATGGACCTACAGGAAAGAAAAGGGCATTGTCAATCCTGAATGACATAAAAGAGTTATCCCAGGGCAAATCAACTTTTTGTTATCTTACCTCAGAGACTGTACCATCAGCAAACCACACCACTTTTCGAAAATACTTTTTGGGTTTCCCACCAGTCCATCTTTGAACCAGGCCCGGGCACAAGGCAAAGCCTCTCACCATTCCCCACACCATATCCCCGGCTGTAAAAGGTTTTCCATCCTACAGGTGTGGACAAAAAAATGGTTTAAAGTTTTACGTTTGTTTTCCTCTGGGAAAACCTTAACTATTGTACATGCATCAATAACTCAAAATAATTAAATTTTAAAGCTAGGATTATATGTTTGGGGTTTCAACTACCCAATTAAATCTTGAGAAGCTCTTTCTAAAAAGTGTACCAAACTTTAGTGTACCAAAACATGTACCAAACTTTATCTTCTATACATCTACATCTAAAATACATGTACATTCTCATTTCTATGTACAGACCTTTCTACCTTTTACATTGAAAAGTGCATTTGGTGTAATTATGCCCATTAATCTTGGTCTAATTTTGTACCATAAATCTTCTTAATATGGTACCACTCCAGTAACAAGGAAAGTTACCACTCCAGTATTAAGGAAAGTAGGTGTATACAATACTGTATAATATATAATGCACAGAACATTTTTTGAGAAATGGTTCTCTCAAGGGTTTGTTTGGTAGTTAAGAATACTCAGTTTCTACCCAGAATCTTTTATAAAGGAAAAGCCTCAGGTAGTGGGCTCGACAGTGGATAGAAAATGTTTACACATCCCGGTTGAAATGCAGGTTTTTGTGCTGTACAAGAAGTAACAAAGTGCTGTAGAAACCTTTAATAACAAAACATGTGATCAATATCATGGAATTTCCCAGATCTAAACCTTAACAAATTGTGTCGAATGACTGTGTTCCCTGCAATTTTATAAACCTGGAGCACTTTTGTGAAGAAGGGTGAAATAAAACTGATTTTGATGTCCCTTGTTTCGTTCACAAAGTGTTATATCGACAACATTTCAATAATGAACATTAAATAGCATTATAAAGCAGTTATGACACCAGTCAACATTAAGACAAAAGTTCACCCCAATTTCCCCTTTTGTACTTTAACTGGTACAAAATAATAGGATGCGGTGCATTTGAACATTAGTAAAGTCATATATAAGCATGACCATGGAGAGATTTTACAATCTTTGCTTAGTCCTCATAATGGTAGGCTATCAAAATCTCACATATATAATACATTGTTTGGGCAACAAAAATGCACACACTATACTTTTTGCTTGGTCTCCTTTAGCTTTGACTATGACGTGCAACGTGGTGGCGAAATCACAAGTCATGAACCACACTTTCACAATCTGAGTCCTGGATTATAAACTCCACAATATTTTTATCATG
The DNA here is from genome assembly GCA_030347435.1 of Clarias fuscus. NCBI lineage: Eukaryota > Metazoa > Chordata > Actinopteri > Siluriformes > Clariidae > Clarias > Clarias fuscus. The sequence goes on from CM059221.1 coordinate 16,539,979, forward strand.
CCTTCAGGGAAGAAAAGAAACTACATAGATAGTATTACATAGATAGATAGGGAATTCAATACATTCAGGAAGTCATCTGACTTTAATTTATTGACACAATGTTGCTGAGATTAGACCTGACCAACTCTAACAACTTCAGATCATAACACTGCGTCCAGAGGTTTGTACAGGCATAGGCATAATGGGTGCATTGCTTCATGCATTTCTCTTCCTACCCTGATGCATCCATTCCATCCGGATTCATCAGATCACATGACCTTTTTTCATTGCTCCAAAGTTTAATCTTTATGTTTGCTAGCAAACTGAAATCTTTTCCAATTAGTCTCAATAAGAAATAGTTTTCTTATGGTCACACAAATGTTTATTCCCAACCGTGTGCAGAGGAGGAAGGTAACTAAGTAAATGTACTTTAACTGTTTATAAGCAAATATTTCACATCTGTACTTTGCATGAGCATTTTTATTAGAAACTATGTTTTACTTTTAATTCACTACATCGTACATCTTTTACTTCACTACATTTCTGTATGGTGTTTCATTATAGAACGACAGTGGTCCGTAGCGTATGAAGCAAAAAATCCAACATCTGCTGACCATTATGTATAGTTGCGTTTCTTTTCTGACACACTTAATAAGGTGTTACAGGTGTTTGAAATCAGAAAAGGAGCTAGGTGTAGACAGTGACACAACATGTTCACAGTCGGTAAGAAAGAAGAGAAAAAAGAGCAAGAAAAAGAGGCCTAATACAAGCCCAGTAGTTTTGATACACAAATCAATTTGAAAGCAAGTACTTCTGAACTTTTACTCAAGTAGACATGTTGGAAAATTCTTAACCTCCTTCCAGTAATTTCTGCAACCTACTTAGCCGTTTTCTTACAATCGATACAATCCAGTGATGGATGCATTAACTTATTAATGAATAATATTACGTAGATATAATATAATGTATTTATTATTTATGTATATAAATAAATAATTTCAATAAATAATAATAAGCATGATTGTTTTGTGCTTCATTGGCTTGTGATTTGTCAAATTACACCGAATTGCCTTAAGTAGAGTAACTTGACATTAATATTACACTATTAATAGACTAATGTTCAATTTGAAAATTTATTTCAAGATGTCAGACTATATGACCTGAGGAAATGTCAATAAAGATTTACAATAGTTAGATTTTACTGCCTTACCTGGTATGAATACTCAATTTCTTTATTAAATGTTGAGGAAATATTGTGTTTCATTTTCTGAAAAATAAATAGTAAAATAGTAATGTATTTAAATTTGTAATTTTAAACCAATAAGCACACATCCTTTTCCATTTTTTGTAAAGTTGCAAAATAGGTACCTCTGGATATAAAGTATCAGTCCATAACACGTCATCATCTGTGTCCTCATCATCATCATCATCATCATCATCGTCGTCATCTATAACTATTGATTCCAAAATATTTTTCTCTGTGGACATATCAAATAAAAAAGCAAAAATTAAGTTTTTATTTAAAGTAAGAACATTACCTATTGCCAACCCATGTGTAATAAAATTAGTGAGAAATTATCTGCTAAAATTGTTGTTATTAACCTGGGCTTTCCTTTTTCCTCTTCAAGTCTGTCCTCGAGAGACTGGCATTTGTCTCCATAAAAAGAACATCCTCAGCTTCAGTCAGATCAACAACATCTGAGAATCATAATAGGTCTCAGTTTAAAGCAAGTGGTTTGAGATGATCAGTACAGAAATTAAGGTTATGCTATGTTCATTAAGTTTAAAAAAAAATAAAATACGCATGAGTGTAATGGCGAATGTAACTTTTTTTTTTAAAACTTGTTTTCAATAACTGCACAATCCTGGTCAGAGACAGAGTCTCACACACAATGTGAATATGAGGACATAACTACCTGATACTGAATTTTCCTGCATCTCAGGGCTGAGAGGATGTGAAGGGGCACTTTTGTAGGAGCTGGTGTCTGTGACATCATCATCATCATCATGCATGTTATTGTCATCAGAAATGTGCATTTTTCTCTCTTCCACATTGCTTTCAACACACTCAAACACCTGAGATCACCAATAACATGTAGATAAATACAATATCCTTCAATGTTCAAGATCAGATATCCCGGATCTAGGTGCACAAAAGCTACCATGTTAAACACTTTCACAAATAGTTACTATAGATAACTAAGAAAGTCAGAAATTAGTAACTCATTAGTAACTCACTTTTTCAAAAACCCTTTCCATTCTCAGTGTCTTGGGCAAAATCAATATGCTTAGGATCAACTTCCGAAAGAGAGAATTCTTTCCCATAATCCTCAGCTCTGCCTTCCAATACTGCTCCAATGACTGTACAGCCGGAGCGGGCAGTATATCGTCTTCCTCAGCTAACTGACACTCGAGAAATTCATCAATTAACAAGCTCGAGTCATCTCCACACGTACAAAGACCAAACTGGGTACCTAAATCGGATACGGACTTCAAGGTGACTTTCAGCTTGCCTTCTGGACTTAAGAGGTCAGCCATGCTTCTCAGAGCAGAAATGGGCATAGGTAAATTCTCGATAATACTGGTACTGGTAGCTGTGTAGAATGAAATAGCACTCTTGTAAAAGAGGTCTACAGAGCCAGTTTGCTCTGCATCATCATTTTGAAGGAGATATTCAACCACCTCTTCACCAACTTTTACCTGGCCTCTCGGGAGATGTTCCATCATATCCTTCATTGGTGAGTTCAAGTTACTTTTCAGGAGGAGGCGGTCAACAGCTTTGGGCATGAGGAAGTTAGATATGTAAACATGAACTAAATTGCAGGCATCTTGGAACAATGCTCTCACATCTTTACCACAGTCCAAGCTCTCCTGAAATTTGCAGAGAGGCTGCAGAGCATGGCTCAAAAACAAGAAACTAATTTCTAATTTCTTATTATTGAGGAGGCAACATATTTGCCCATTTGAATTGCTGCTGTCATCTTGAGAATTGAAGTATTGCAACAAGTCCGACCATGCTATGGATATTTTGTAAATTGTTGTTCTGAGGCTGAGACAATCAGATGTCAAAGAGGAGGTGAGCCTGAACTCGTGAATATTAGTAAGCTGGTCCTTAAGAAAGTGTGGTAGAGAGGGGAAGTGCTGGTGGACTTCCTCGATCAGTTCCTGGATCTGTGCTGACATCTCCATTGCTGCAATCCCACTATGACATGCTTGTTCTGCAACACCAGTAAGGCTACACAGAAAAACAGTGTCAGGATTCAAGGCTCTCAGGCCTGCAATCAGCTCTGATAGATTGGATGCATTGGAATAAAATACTGCAAGGTTAGCCAGAGGTATCTCAAACTTTTTAAGGATCTCTAAAACACAGTTCAGTATGGTAGAATGCATCTCCTCAATAACATCAAGCAGCCTCACTTTGTTTTCCCCAGCAGTTTGGTCGAAATACCCAATCAAGATCACATGAGCTTTCTCCCCTTCATGGTACAAATACAGGCAATACGGGACTTGATTACAGAAAGCTACAATGTCTTTCGGGTAGGTTTTGCCCAGCAATTGCTTGGCTTCGCTACATGTAATAGTTGAATCTGTGCTGGCTGAGGCAGAGGGACAGTATTTCCTGATAAAAGAAAGCACAGCCTGGTTGGAGTAAAACATCTCCGGAACTTCTCTCTTTACTTTTGAGTCAGCATTTTCACTAATCCTGTCTGCCGCTGCTGCAAAGAAAAAGAATGCATGAGAAATGACCAGATGTTTATGTAATCTGAGATATTGTACAATACCAAAGGAAATACAAAGTCTCACAATGGTCCAGCTGCATGAGATCACTTGGTTGCCTAGGGACATAGGGTTCCAGAATTTGTCCATCTCGAGCCACTATAGGGTCGTAACTATGTCCTGCATAAGAGCGTTCATAAAACACTTTAAACCACTTCAGCAGATTTAACATCTCTGTGAAATTGCCACTTATCAACGTTTCAATCTCTCGTGTCTGTAGGAAAAAAAATAATTTATAAAAAATATTATTATTCAGAATGTATTAGTTCAGAACTGCAAACAATACTCCAAACATTCCACTTTCTATGAAAGCTTAAATAGAAAGCATAAATAGATACCATAAAAAAAATAGAAGCATAAATAGATACCACATTTTGCCAGTACAAGTACATCTATTTGTGTACAGATGTGGCCATTAGGAATGCACGTTTTTCCCTGCGAAAGTCTGCAATTCATCTCGGGAAGTGCCGCTAAATCCCACAAGCACCATTTTAAAATTTCAATAAATGAAGTCTGATTTATGAAATCTGATTTAATTTTTACCATTACATTTTGGTTTGAGGAACTTACAAAGTGACATGCAACCAAATGCATAAAAAGTCTATAGGCTGTTTAAAGTTCTTTAATACTCAGGGTGTACACACTGAAATAGCTAAGAACTACATTATTATTATTATGTAATGCCACAAAAAGAAAATAAATGTATGATTAATAATAATTAAAAAAAAAAAACGAGGTGACCACAAGAATGATGAGGTGACCAGTATGTCATATTTAAATTATAGTGCAGGTTAATTTGTTTTATTTTTACTTTACAGCAGTGATTCCGTTAGTCTGCACTCATTCGAGTGCCATTAGAGAGATTTCTTGTTTATATTCACGATAAAACAGTATTTCCGTTGTGTGTGCACGCGTCTGAAACGCTAATAAGAGAGGGGGAGGGGTTAAGGTGTAAGATGAGAAGAGGGAGAAGGAAGGGGCTCATTCCTTCCCCCTCTAATTTAGCTTGCACACACACACAAACACGCACACACAGCGTCTGCACGCACAAACAGAAACACTTATTTGTCTGGATTTATTTTTCCTTTTTTTAAAGGTAAAGTGCAGATTAATTTGTTTTATTTTTACTATTTGGTTTATGAGTGTTTTGATATACGAGCCCACTTCCGGAATAAATTATGTTCATAATCCAAGGTTCCACTGTAAAACAATATGTAAAACATGAACGTATAAAAGCAATTAATAACGCATTCATTGAATAACGAAGATTGAAACACGACTGCCCCCTACATGTAATGTACGTCATGTGCCTGAGAACCTCACCGCGACCAGAGCACTGCACGCAGCAGCTTGCGAGATTCCTTTCCTCGAGACGCGCATTCTTAATGGCCACATCTGTAGTTGCAACCAGCAAACAGCAGCAAAAATTTAAAAACCACTCAGCATAGAGTAAAACCTTGGACTGCGAGTATTTTGAAAGACGAGCAAAAAAATGTTTTAACAAATTTTAATTCGATAAACAAGCAAGGTCTTGCAATACGAGTAGTACTTAATAATTAGTACTTTCACGTGACTGCAATTGAGCCAGTGGCATATAACTTTCTGTCTTTCTCTCACTGAGGAATTGAGGGTAATCGTCTCCCATGTTCGGTCTTAGTGCGTATGCATCACTTGTATAGTTATATCACTATAACTATTTGATATACGAGTTCTTTGGATTACAAGCACATTTCCAGAACAAATTATGCACACAATGCAAGGTTTAACTGTATATGAATATATAAGAGAAAGAAAATGTCCCTACTGAGAACCAGCCAGACCTGTTGTTGCTATGTAGACTGACTAATCTTGTGATTTGGCCTGGCCAAAAAATGCTCAAATTTTGGGCTGCATCATACAAAGAAAACAACAAGGAGATTGGAAATGACTGGAACTGGCTTAAGAAACGTTCAACCCATTATTAATACCTAGGACAGTGCTGAAGCATCAACTGTGTAGAAGAAATGTAGTTAGAAAAAAAAATCATAGATCATTTAAAAACATGAAGTTGTATGATAAAAAAATAAATAAACAGTAGAAAAACATAACTATTTTTAACAGTGAAAGTAAGGGCTACCATACACACAATGTGATGAGAGCTCACAGGATTCTGACTAAACATGTCTAATGAGACTAATCAGAAAAATGGGTTTCAGTTTGGTAGGGAGGATAAGGATTGGAAGCTGGAGCAAAGCAAAAAAGGCCATGTGATCTGATGAGTTCAGATTGAACATATTTCAGAGTGATGGATGTGTCAGGTTAAGCAGGGAAGCACATGACGCGATGCACCATTCATGCATAATGCCCACTGCACAAGCCTCTGAAGACAGTGTTATTGACAGACTGGGATTGCTTCATTTTGTCAGGTCTAGTCTTGGCAACGTTATGTGGCAATAAAATTAAGTAAGCCGATGACCTGAATTTATTTAATAACCAGGCTATCCCATCATTGGAGGTTTTCTTCTCTGATGGCACAGGCATATTCCAGGATTAAAACCATGAAAGTGTGACTCTGGGACCATGAGAAATCATTTACACCCATGGCCACCACATTGTGTACTGTAATTAAAGCTAAAGATGACTGAATTAAATCTTAGTGTGTATGTTTTTATGGACAGCAAGTGTGTGTATGTTTAAAAAGGAAAAAGTGTTTGCTAATCAGCAATTTCTCTATTGTTTTACTAGCCCACAGTTCCAGCTTCAAATTGTCTATTGGCTCGCAAGACCTAGGCTTAAAAATTCAACAGTTAAAGTTTACCTAGATAAAATCAACACTTGGAAAAATACCTATCACCTGCAACAAATGCTTTTTTCATGTCCTGTATCTTTTCCTCTTCTGTTTTTATGCCAGGTGAACTGTTATAGTGTCCAAAATCACCACAGCAAGGGAGCAAAACGTATATATGCTACAGCTAAACCACCACCAGAAACACTAACTATACTGAAATAAAAGCTGCAACAAATGAGTAATCTAACGGGTATGGCATGCATTTCTAAAACTTACTTTATTGATAGAAATCTTCGTGAAGGCACCTTGAAGCAGCTTGTAATTGTTTAAAACATCTGTTTCATCCTCTACTTTGAACTTTACATTTCGCAGGTCAATACAGCCAGGATTAATCAGCTCCATTAACTGGCAGTAGGCAGCACCTGGAAAACACACATACACAGCCACATAATTCTGAGGTCAAAAATCACGGCAATCACAAACAATGGAACTTCAATACTTAGAAAACAAGCTTACTACACTACTTAGTCAAAAAGTAGAGTAATGAAAGACAAATCACACTCAATTTTAAACACGTTCTGGTTATATATTCAGTAAAAGGAAAACATAGCAGTAATATATTTATTAATTTTGCACACTATATGGCAAACTGTTTGTGAATGCCTGACCATCACACACATGGCTCACCCAAACTGTTGTCACAATGTTAGAATGTTATAAGTGTCTTATTTTATGTCTTGGTTTACAAGTGCCGAGGTTTGACACCGACACACACACACACCGACACACACACACACACACACCGACACACACCGACACACACACACACACCGACACACACACACACACACTCTCGCCTTTACACTCCCCCTCCACGGCTTCACACAGACACACACATTCTGCTTTACACAAAAACGATTCTGTCGCGATTCTTTTCAAAGGTAAGGTGCTGGTTCATTTGTTTTTTTTTTGTTTTTTTTTTTACTTTACAGCAGTGATTCCGTTAGTCTGCACTCACACGAGTGTCACACACACACACACACACACACACACACACACACACACACACACACACACACACACACACACACACACACAAATACACAGCGCCTGCGCGCACAAACAGAAACACTTATCTGTTGGGATTTATTTTTACATTTTTTAAAGGTAAAGTGCAGGTTAATTTGTTTTATTTTTACTTTATATATTATATTAATTATTTTTCTGTATTTATTTTTTTGGGCTGTTGAACGAATTATTTGAGTTTTCATTATTTCTTATGGGAAGGTTTGATTTGGTTTACGAGTGTTTTGGAATATGAGTCCACTTCCTGAACGAATTATGCTCGTAATCCAGGGTTCCACTGTATCTCAAAATATTATAAAATCTCATTTCAAGTTTGAGTAAAGTAATAACTATAAAGTACGAATATCATTATCTCACAGCCCAGTTCAGTACATACATCCACAATCAAGGGGAAGACTGATGACTTGACCGTTGACCAGAAGACGATCACCAACAAGGAGGGTAAGCCACAGAAGGCCATCATTGAAAAAACTGGTTGTTTTTAAAGTGCTATATCAAAGTATATTTATGTAAAGTTGGCTGGACGGTGGTAAACAAACGTGGTAGGGAAAATTGCACAAGCAACAGGAAGACCACAGCCTTAAGTAGACTGACAACCATAACTGAATGAAGAACTTGGGAAAGCTTCACAAAAAGTTGAGTGAGGCTGTTGCAAACTGTTGCATCCCTAGTATTACGCAAATTGTGAACCTCAATGTCCGAAGCGTCTTTCTTGAGCTAAGGAGGACGATAACTTTCCTGCTGGTCCATTGTATTTTATCCGGTCCAAAGTCAACACAGCTGTTTAACAGAGGATTTTAAAGCACTTCATGTTTGTGTAGCTCCTGCCCACCGGGCCAAAACTACCACTAACTGGTTTGCTGACCATGATATTACTATGCTTGATTGGACAGCCAACACACCTGACCTGAACTTCATAGTATTTTCGAGAGGAAGATAAACACCCGACCCAATAATACAGGCAAGATGAAGGCTGCTATCAAAGCAACCAGTGCCACAGACTGTTTGCCTTCACATGACATGCCACACTGATGCTTTAATCCATGCTAAAGAAATACCCAATAGCAATGAAAAAAAAAATAGTTGAAGAGCATGTTAAAATGCAGGAGCGCTGTAATTGCAAATCGAGGTTATTCCACCAAATATTGATTTCTTAATGTTGGTTTTCCAAAGCTGTAACAATTTGTTCACAAATTATTTTCATTTTGTTTTATTTGAGTTTAAATCTTGGGTTATTTTTGTGTGTTGTGATGTTGTCATTTACTTTAAAATAAACACTCTAACAATAGTTACATTTTGAATTTAGGTGAAATATTGTGAACAGTTCACAAAAAAATAAAATAAAACTGTTCATTTCACCAATACATGCACCTGTAAGAAAATAGAACATAAGAAGCTGACTATTTTGCAGTGGTCCCACTTTTTTTTTTATTACCAGAGCTGTATATTGATTTTCATGTTTAGGCTAAATTAAAAAAAATCCTTTTCCACAATATTCTACTTTATTGAAATATACTTCTGTAGTTGCGCTATCAAATGATTGTAAGAAGAAGGCTGTACGAGGATATAAAAAAAGTTAGTAAACATATCAACTTACTACTAAAGTACTACTGAGTATCATCACAATTTCTAGATTATTAAACAACTTCAGTATTACTAAAAGTAAAAAATAAGGGATCAGACATTTGATCAACACTGAAATGTGAAAAAGCATACAAGGCATAAATTTAATAATTTTTCACAGTGTTTCCTGTTATTCACTTTCAACCCAAGCAAACCTTAATATTGCTGATTATTAAATAACTTTGTGCAAGATTGTTCTTCGCTAATTTGTATATACACCCATCAGCCATAACATTAAAATGCAAAACATTAAGCCCAATATTGTGTAGGTTTCTCCACAAGATCTCTGGGGATGTGGCAGATCAGTGTATTGAGCAGCCCCATGATCTTGGCTGAAGTCTATGTTTCCAGAAAACCTGAGTTAAATACCTGAGCATGTTTCTTCCACAGTGTTGAAACCAGACTGCAAAGTCTGATTCAGCCAGGCCAGCACCTCAGAGTCATTACATTTGCCATCTGATTCAAGTGTCACACTCGCCACCATCTTTCCATAACCTGGAGGAAATTTCATGTGAAATTAATGCAGTCAACTGTTTACTGTAATAGACATAATGCAATGTAATGTTAATATGATAAATAGGCTTTGAAGAAACAAATTACCCACCAATATTATTAATATATAGTACACATAATCAGGTCCATAAGTAGCGACACAAAGAAAGCTTTTGTACTTTTGTCTCTGTACATTGCTTTTGGATTTTGTACAAAAATATTGCATTAATCCTAGTTATTACTTAGTCATACATAATTATAATTGAGTATGCATGTTCTGCCAGAGTGCGTGTGCCCCCATGACCCTGTGCACAGGATAAAGTGGTATAAAAGAGAGTGCATGGCAGGTGGTTGCTTCCTGTTTTTCGTATTGTTCCCGCGAAAGTTCCTCGTCTGTTTGTAACAGCGTTTTAGATTATATTTTGTCTTTTATAATTATATATTTTTCCCGTTTTTACTACATAACAAACTAGTTTTTACGCTTTAATACTACTGGACTTTATCCGTTTTTTTGCGCTTTTTGGGAGAACGTGCGTATCATCTGACCAACAACAAGCGAATCCATCACCAAATAATCACAACTCCGGCACAAAGGTACGTTATCATGTCTACCATTCAGCTCGCTCAGTGTGTGGAGTGCAGGATGTTTAGACATTCTTCCTCCGTCATTAGTGATAATTTTATTTGTGATAGGTGTGTGTTAGTTAGCACCCTGACGGAGAAGATATTAGCATTAGAGGAGCGCATCCAGACTTTAGAGAGGGTTAGAGAGCGCGAGAGCAGCGTTATTCCTGTAGCGGAAAGTCTGGGTGCCACAGGCGGAGATAACCAGCCCCCGACTCCGGCAGTAGAGCCCTCACAGCGGGGCGAGTGGGTGACGACTCGGAGGCATATTCGTTCAGCCAAAGCTAACGCTAAGGCTAGCCCACCGGAGCATACCTCTTCTCCGCTTCACGTGTCCAACAGGTTTGCTCTCCTCAGTGATGCACCCGCTGAGAAAACTGAAAGAGCTCTGGTTATAGGAGACTCTATACTGAGACATGTGAAATTAGCTAGGCCTTTAGGGGCGCCAGCGGTAGTGATCAGGTGTATCCCAGGAGCCAGAGCACCATCTTAGGGCTCTAGGACAGCATAGGTTCTCTAAGATAGTGGGACATGCTGGAGCTAACGATATACGCCTTCGTTAGTCAGAGGCTAGCAAGCATAACTTTACAGAGGTGTTTAAAATAGCGAAGGCGATGTCCGATGAAGTAGTTTGCTCTGGCCCCATCCCAATGAGACATGGCGACATAGCTTACAGCAGGTTATGGTCGCTGAACCGCTGGATGTCCAGGTGGTGGTCCGAAAACAACGTGGGCTTCATAGACAACTGGAAGACCTTTGAGGGCAAAACTGGCCTGTTAGGGCGGGACGGTGTCCATCCCACTCGGGAAGGTGCTGCTCTCATTTCTTGCAGTATAGCACATAGTCTCAGAAGAGGCCTAGTTAATCAGTGACAATCCAGAGCCCAGGCCAGGGAGCAGACAGACAGGCTAAACCAACCGTCTGCTAGCTGCAGAAAGACGTCACTCAGGGTTCATCATATTGAGACTGTGTCTGTTCCCCGAGCTAAACATAAATTTAGAAAGACTCAGAAAGTCTGTTTAAGTAATTTAATTAACATAGATACCACAAACTCAGATCACACTGAATGCGCAGCCGGCACCTCTGATCTGAAGCTAGGACTGTTAAATATTAGATCTCTCGCATCTAAAGCAGTTATTGTTAATGAAATTATCACAGATCAGGAGTTTGATATATTATGTTTAACAGAAACTTGTATTAAACAGAACGAGTATGTAGCTTTAAATGAAGCTAGTCCTCCTGGATACAGCTACATATACCAGCCTCGGCTAACTGGTAGAGGAGGAGGCGTCGAAGTTATTTATAACGATAATCTGCCTATCGTACAAAAACACAGTTTTAAATGTAATGCATTTGAAGCTCTCTATAGTAACAAAGTCAGCTCAGTCGATCCCACTAATAATCATTTACAGACCCCCAGGGCCGTACTCAGAGTTTCTCTGTGAAATTGCAGATTTCCTCTCAAACCTTGATGTTTCTGTAGACAAAGCGTTATTTGCCTGAGACTTTAATATTAATTTTGAGAATCCAGAAGACCCTCTGAGAACTGCATTCTTGTCCATACTGGACTCAGTAGGAGTAAATCAGTGTGTAGTAGGACCCACTCATAAAGCAGGTCACACTTTAGATTTAATATTATCCTTCGGATTGAGTATAGGAAATATAACCACAATTCCAGAGTCTGAAGTTCTCAGATCACTATCTTGTCTCGATTAAAGCGTGTCATAGTAATAATGTACGCACAGCACCGCGCTACCGCCTTAAACGTACATTTACGTCAAATACCACACAGAGCTTTATCAATAATCTTCCAGAGTTATCAACTTTGATTGGATCGCCATCTGACTTCACAGAACTCGAACAGGCGAATGAATATCTAGAGTCAACACTTCGTTATAGCTTAGATAATGTAGCTCCAGTTAAAAGGAAAATGATTAGAGATAAGAAACTCGCTCCTTGGTATAATGACCACACACACGCTTTAAAACAAACCGCTCGAAAATTTGAACATAAATGGCGCCAAACTAAATTGTTAGTATTCCAAATAGCTTGGAAGGAGAGCATCCTGAACTATAAAAAAAAAGCTCTCAGTGATGCTAGATCAACATATCTCTCCACTCTTATAGAAAATAACAAAAACAACCCGAGATTTTTATTTAATACCGTAGCTAAATTAACTAAAAACAAGACCACTGCAGAAATCTCTACATCATCATCATGCAGTAGCAAGGATTTCATGAACTTTTTCAATAACAAAATCATAAATATTAGGCAAAAAATTCAGGCTTTGAAACCAGACAATTTAAGTAATACAGATGAACTAACCACATCACATCAGAACTTAGAATACTTCACTCCCCTTGAAGCGAGGGAACTAATTTCAGTCATCTCTTCTTCAAAATCGTCAACCTGTATATTATCCTTATACAGGTATCCTTTAAATTAGCTGTTATTAAACCGCTAATCAAGAAACCTGACCTTGACCCCTGTCAGCTTTCTAATTACAGGCCGATATCAAACCTTCCCCTTATCTCCAAGATTCTGGAAAAGGTAGTATCACAGCAGCTATGTTCACATCTACACAGAAATAGCATAAATGAACTGTATCAGTCAGGATTTAGGCCTCATCACAGCACAGAGACAGCACTTGTTAAAGTAGTAAACGACCTCCTATGGGCCTCTGATCAGGGTTGCGTCACTATACTTGTGTTACTGGACCTCAGTGCAGCTTTTGACACCATTGATCATAGTATTCTCCTTCACAGATTAGAAAAGGTAGTAGGAATTAAGGGAACTGCCCTCTTGTGACTCAGATCCTATTTGACTGATCGTTATCAGTTTGTAGAATTAGATGAGAACATTCCTCATGTTCTCAAGTGGAGTTTGGTGTTCCACGGGGTTCAGTTTTAGGCCCACTGCTTTTTTCCCTTTACATGGTTCCTCTGGGCAACATAATTCGTAAACATGGTATTAGTTTTCATTGTTATGCTGATGACACACAATTATATGTCTCAGCAAAACCAGATGAGAAAAACCAGTTTGCTAAAATTGAGCAGTGTGTGCAGGACATAAGAGATTGGATGTTAATTAATTTTCTTGTGCTTAATCCTTAAGACAGAAGTTCTGGTCATAGGACCACAAGTAGCTAGAAGTAAGCTTTCTGATCACACTGTAACTTTAGATGGCCTTTCTGTTCCATCAAATGCAACAGTAAAAGACCTTGGTGTGATTATAGATTCCAGCCTTTCGTTTGAAGCACATGTAGATAATATCACCAGGATAGCTTTCTTTCACCTTAGAAATATTGCCAAGATAAGAAACATATCGTCACGAAATGATGCAGAAAAACTAGTTCATGCTTTTATCACCTCTAGGTTGGACTATTGTAACGCCTTACTGTCTGGTTGTTCAACTAGGTGTATAAACAAGCTTCAGTTAATACAGAATGCAGCAGCAAGAGTCCTCACTAAAACCAGAAGATACAAGCACATCACCCCTATCTTATCTACACTGCATTGGCTCCCTGTGAAATTTCGCATCGATTTTAAGATACTACTTTTGACATTTAAAGCACTAAATGGTCTCACGCCACAGTATTTGAGTGAACTGCTAGTGTCTTACGATCCGCCACGCCTACTTCGATCAAAGAATGCAGGCTGCCTGTCAGTACCACGTATTATTAAAACTACAGCAGGGGGCAGAGCTTTTTCTTACAAAGCCCCAAAGTTATAGAATAGTCTTCCTATTAATGTTCGGGACTCAGACACAGTCTCAGTGTTTAAGTCTAGTCTAAAAACCTATTTATTTAGCCAAGCATTTCTCTAAATAGATTAGATGTACGTAAAGGAGCAGATCTGGGGGACTCAGGGACGTAGAATATTCTGGTGAACTGGTATGTTTAGATGCTGTCTTCCCCACTCTCATTGATCATTCAGGTTTGTTGACGGTGAGGTGATTGGTCGCTTTACATCACAGGGAGCCCTCATGTCTGTGTTTCCTTCTGGCTCTCTCTTTTAGTTATGCTGTTATAGTTAGTCCTGCCGGAGTTCCTGCTTGCACTTTGCACCAAACACATTCACCTTATACATGCTTGACTGTGACCTATCTGATACCTAACTGCCATATCTCCTTATTTTCTGCTCTCTCCTCTCTCTCTCCTTTTCCCTCTCCCTGTCTCTCTTTTGAGCTATACATGTCGCTCCTGAGTTGCCAGTGATCCAGACCCCTCTGCCCTCTGGACCCGTCTAACCCGTCCGGAGTCCTGCTTCTGGTTGGAGATCTCGTCGCATGGATGCCCTGTGTGGTCTGCCTGGATTCGTGTGGTGGCTGGGGATGGTTTCCACGAAGACTGTCCTGTCCTCGATTGATGCTGACAGCTGTTCTCTGGGGACCTGTGACTTCAGTTGTTCGATAGCTCAGGACTGGAATTTCCTACAGTCTACCTGAGCCTCCAGGAACAAACCTTAATTTTAATACATCTCTTGTTATACTGAACTTCCAATCTTACACATTATTATGCTGATCAATCCCTGCTATCCGTTATCACCCAGATGAGGAGGAGTTCCCTGTTGAGTCTGGTTCCTCTCAAGGTTTCTTCCTATTACCATCTCAGGGAGTTTTTCCTTGCCACCGTCGCCCTCGGCATGCTCATCAGGGACAATCTTATTTTGATTAATACACATTCACATTGCATACAAACTTACTTCTTTTGATTGTGTAAAGTTGCTTTGCGACAATGTCAATTGTTAAAAGCGCTATATAAACAAAATTGACTTGACTTAAAAGATGAATGAATGAATTCATGATGAATATCCCTGCAACAATAACCTGGACAATACCATTACTAATAAAATGAATAAATTACATAAACAATTCAAACACATAAAAACCAAAAAAATTAAGTTCAATCTTGTATGGTGTTGACTAATAACTAACTGTTTAATATTATAAGGAATGGACAACATTTAATTACTCAGTGTCCGATTTAACATAATAAAGCTTTCAAAGTATAAAACTTTAGAGTTTAACTATAGCGTTATGACAGGTTTTCTAATGGTTCCAGAAAATCAGGGGGAAATTCTGAATTGGGCTATTTATAAATTGGTCAGGCTAAAAGAATCAAAATATAGATTGCATTGGCACCTAGGTATCATGATAATATCGTATCAGGTGGTCCTTGATGATTCCCATCTCAACTTGTTTCTCTTTAAATTAAAATGTGACTTTTTTTTTTACTGTGACTTTGACTGCAAGATTTAAGTTAGCTAATATAACACTGACAGAATTGTGATAAATAAAAATGATTTTCACAGAGTAGGAATTATTTGCAGTACGTATACATATCATATATAGTAGTCACTGTCAGGTTCACTGTGAACTGTAAACCAGTTCACTGCTAACGTAGGCATAGAAATTGCATTCAAAATGCAATTACATGCACAACAGCTTGTCACATGACTTAATTACGACAGCTCAATTAACATGCTTCTTTCTGTGTCATTCCAAGCATTTTCCCCTTTCTTATGTTCTGCTTCCCCGCCTTTCTCCACTCCTCTTTCCATTAGTGTATCACTAAATGGCAAACCACGGTCCAGATCTGGACAAAGTCACAGTTATATGCAGACCCCAACAATTTTCTGACGAATTAGAATAATTTATATACCAGTAACCTGCGCTTTTTTCCTTGAGGTGGACGTGACAATACGCATCATATATACATACTTATATATGATACTTTACATACTTTATTGTGTATAGACAAAGTGAGGTGAAGAAACAGAACCAGAAGCATGACTCAGCATGGCTTACTTCAAGAAAAGTAGAAAATTGAAACTTTAAAGATGAACAAGAAGATCAATCTATGGTTAAACCTTGGATTGCGAGCATAATTCATTCTAGAAGTGTACTCTGATATATGAGTATACTGATAAAGTGACTTTCCCCATAAGAAATAATGGAAATTCAGATTATTCGTTTCACAGCCCCAAAGTATAAAAATAATAAACCTGCACTTTACCTGTGAAAAGAATCATGACTGGTGTTAGACGAGAGCAGAAGCAGGCGGGCTACTGTGTAGGACGACTTGTGCCCACGCAAACTACCAGAATCATTCCTTTAAACAGATTAATCTCCCACACTGCTACAGCTTTTTCTTTTTACTTTTTTTTTTCTTCACGGGGACCGCTGTTGCAGTCGAGTTACTAAAGAACAGTGACAACACTTGGACACAGCATTAAAAAAATGATGGTCACAATGTTATAGTAAACAGTACACAGGCGCACAGATGTTGACTATTCGAGTGATGCACACCCAAGAATCACTCGAACACCCATGCTCAGACTCCTTGGGTGTGCATGACTATTCGAGTGATGCACACCCAAGGAGTCTGAGCATGGGAGACGATTACCCACAATCCCACAGCAAGAGAGAGAGAAGAATCATTGGCTCAGTTGTGATCATGTGATGCTCTGCTAATAAAGTGAATGCGTACTACAGTATTCATACCTCGCTTGTTTAACAAGTTAAAATTTATTATTTTAATTTTGCTCATGTTGCAAAGCGCCTGCGGACCAAGTTACTCGCAATCCAAGGTTCCACTGTATGTTTATTCTTCCTGTGGAAAATTTAAAACCTGACTGTCTCATATGTTCCGAAACCTTGGCGAGAATAAAAAGCAGTAATGTGAAGCACTACGAGACATTTGAGCAAACATATCCGCAGCAGTCCGAGGTGATGGTACATAAATAACCGTAGAGCAAAGATAGTCCTTACACATTCATTCCTGCAAACAGTTTTGTACCTGAACCCCCAATAACAAAAGTGGACTCCATATTAACTTAAACATGTTAGACTGAAGTTCCAGCCTCCTAACACACACTATGACTGCAGATCGATTCCTGCTACCTGAAATCACCCAAATGTGGATGGGTTCCCTGTTGAGTCTGGCCAACAATGTTTCTTCCTACTGCCATCTCAGGGAGTTTTTCCTTGCCAACACCACCCTCAGCTTGATCATCAGGAATAATTACATTATTTTGGTTTAAACACATTTGTTACTCATTAAAAAAATATATATATATATATTTATTTATTTATTCTGCAAAGCTGTTCTGCGACAATGACCAGTATTAAAAGCCCTATATAAATACATTTAATTGAATTAATTTACAGCCAAGCAGCATGCAAATGAAGATTCACTAAAGACAGGTTAAAGACTGTTGTCTGTGTTCCATACAAATTTAAGGAAATATACAAAGCCATCAAAGTTCAAACATGGTTAACATATTTATTGAAAATCTAGTATAATTATTATAAAAATTAATTCCTTATATTTGACAGGCTTACAACGACTGCATATACAGTATATAGAGATCTGAGCCCTAACACAAACACAAAATTTTCACCTCAACTCGAAGAAAATTGTATTGACCAGACCCTATTAAAACTTTAATTGTGTACCCCTTCATTAGTGTATTAAATGTTTTGTTTGTTTTGCCTTAAACATGAAAGCGAGCACCAGTAGTTTCTTTAGCCTGACATTAATGTCTTGATGCCGTTAACGTGTGAAGCTCTCGCGGTGAATCAGTGCGGTAACGTGAGGACGCTACATCGAGTGACTTCGAAAGTTTCCAAGCAACAGACTTGTAAGAAACTGAAAAAGCTGGATAACTACTATATTAAACATTTTAGCGAATTTAATCCCATTCTTATTATTATATGACCATAAGTTGGCCGGGTGTTTCTTTACAAACAATAGCAGCCAAAGAAACTAGTTGTAACCCCTATGATTGTGATTCTTCCTCATAGAAAACAAGGGAAACCCTTCTAGCAGTGAGAATTCTACACCGAAAAACCTCGATGTGTTAGAAATCGGATTGGCACGGCTTAGATTAATCGAAGAGACCGCCTTTAAAATGTCTCCCCGGTTAAGCTATCTAGCTACCCGACGCCGACCTGTTTTACACTCGCATAGCTGAACACACGTGTCTACACCAAACGTATTCGCACTGCGTGACCGCAACACTCATCTATTTCCAGACTGCTTCGAAATAACCGGAGTTTACCAACTATTACAAAAAAACAAGCGTTTTTTTTTAACAGAGATGTTTTCTCAACTTACCAGCACGCGCACGCACAACCACTTTGTTAATTGTTGCGATTCGACGTGGCTCCTCCCCCGGCGCGCGCTACCATTGGTCAGCGTACACGGCGGGCGGAAAGTCAAAGGATTAGCGCGGGCGTTGCGGCCACGTCGAACCAACCAGCAGTAACGAATATCGGTGTGCAAACTGCTTCAAAGTAAAATATAATTGAAAAGTGATTACGAGCGTTCGAAGTCTACCATTTTTGCAGTACAGTTTCGCAGACAGACCGGTTACAAACACGATATGTAACGTTATATGAGTGTTTGTTTGTTAGCACACGTCACGACTGAACAAACCAGCGAAAGTTGTTTTTGTTTTATTATTATAAATTTACCTGCTATATGTTTTCATTTTAAACGTTTATGACTCGCAAATCCACTAAGCCAAGCCATTGTAACTTGTCTTTAAAAACAAAGTACAGTATTTCTGGGAAATAAGTGTTTAATGTTACCATCAAGTTTAACTGTACAACAATGAACAACGTAAATTAAAGGCAGTTTAGACAAATTTTGTTGAAGACATAAACAGGTTGAGGACAGAGTCTCCAGAATATTGTCAGTTTAAAACCTATATAAAACTTTTAAAAGCTATTGATGTCTTGTACCTGATATACTAGCACTTGCTGTAGGAATACACATTATGTATGATATTTATACATTATTAACTATATGTTACTTTACTAAATATTCTCACAGTAGCTACATCTCCAATATCTCCTTATAATGATGGCTGGAAGTGGGTGGGATATATTAGGCAGCAAGTGAACCTTACTTACTTCTTCTGGTTGTGTTGGAAGCTGAGAAAAAAAAGGACAACTGTAAGGATTTGAGTGACAAAGGGCCAAATTGTGATAGCTGTAGGACTGGGTCACTGTAGCTCTTGTAGTTTCTGGTTCGCAGTGGTCAGGATCTACCAAAAGTGATACAAGGAAGGAAAATCAGTGAACTTGTGATTGGGTCCTGGTGGCCAAGGTTTGCTGATGATCCACATAGGGAGTAGTGATGGGTCGTTCATGAAGAATTCATTCTTTTTGAATGAGTCTTTAACATGACTCAGAAGAACGAGTAGTTTCGGACAGTGATTCATTCATTTTCTACTGGGCATGCATGCGATATGTTTTCCTGACGGGAAACATATCGACCTGGTTCGGGAACAGCACCATGCAGGACAGTTGAACTCTTCAGAGGGTGATGCGATCAGCTGAGCGCATCATCCACACCGAGCTCCCTGACCTGCACTCGATCTACAGCAAGCGGTGCTGGACCAAGGCCAGGAAGATCATGAAGGACCTCAGTCACCCCAGCAATGGACTGTTCTCTCTGTTGAGGTCAGGAAAGTGATTCCGCTCCCTGAAGGCCAACACAGAGAGACTGAGGAGGAGCTTCTTCTCACAGGCGATACGGTCTCTTAATCAGTACACCACACAGTACTGATCCATTTTGCACATCTACACATGTTTCTGCACTCACTCTGGACATTCTGGACATTCACTGACACTAGTGGTCACTGCACACCTGCACCCTCATGGACATTATGCACATAAGTCACTTTAAATATGCACTCAAGCCACTTTAATATGACACTTTACTGCATATTAACCCTGGACATTCCGTTCTTTTATGTTCACTCCATTCAAACAATTCTATATTTTTCTATTGTACAGCTAGGTTTTTCTTATTTTCTTATATTTTTCTTATATCTTCCTATAGTGTATATTTTGTATCATACAGATATTTTATATTTTATTTTATTCTTTCTTAGTTAAATTTGTTCTTTCTTAGTTAAATTTACTTTTTATATATATATAATATATATATATATATTAATAGTCTTGTTTTAAGGTCAGGTCAGTTGCCTAAGCATTTCACTGCATATCATACTGTGTATGACTGTGTATGCACCGCAAAACCTCGTAGGTTATGTACAGGAAACAGCAATGAGTAGTTATCTTTGAATCTTTTAATCCGAATCATTCCTTCTTTTGTCACGTGCACTATGCAGTGCAATATATTCAAAAGAACGAGCAAATCGGCCTAGAAGACTTATGAGAAGAACCGGTCAATTCTGATTTCCTGTATAATGCACTGCATAGCATCTATGAGAGTCCAGTGACAAAAGAACGAATGATTTGGATCAGAAGCTATGAGAGGTGAGCTGCTCATTTTGTTCATCATAATATGTCCTTAGCTGCATTGTATTATACAGGTGAAACTCGAAAAATTATAATATCGTGCAAAAGTCCATTTATTTCCGTAATGCAACTTAAAAGGTGAAACTAATATATGAGATAGACTCATTACATGAAAAGCAAGATAGTTCAAGCCGTGATTTGTCATAATTGAGATGATTATGGCTTACAGCTCATGAAAACCCAAAATCTACAATCTCAGAAAATTTGAATATGGTGAAAAGGTTCAATATTCTAGGCTCAAAGTGTCCCACTCTAATCAGCTAATTAAGCCATAACACCTGAGAAGGGTTCCTGAGCCTTTAAATGGTCTCTCAGTCTGGTTCAGTAGAAAGCACAATCTTGGGAAAGACTGCTGACCTGACAGTTGTGCAGAAAACCATCATTGACATCCTACATAAGGAGGGAAAGCCTCAAAAGGTAGTTGCAAAAGAAGTTGGATGTTCCCAAAGTGCTGTATCAATGCACATTAATAGAAAGTTATGTGGAAGGGAAAAGTGTGGAAGAAAAAGGAGCACCAGCAGCAGGGATGACCGCAGCCTGGAGAGGATTGTCAGGAAAAGGCCATTCAAAAGTTTTGGGGACTTTTACAAGGAGTGGACTGAGGCTGGAGTCTGGGCTGGGTGCATCAAGAGCCACCATACATAGACGGATCCTGGACATGGGCTTCAAATGTCATATTCCTCTTGTCAAGCCGCTCCGGAACAATAAACAACATCAAAAGTGTCTCACCTGGGCTAAAGAAAAAAAGAACTGGTCTGTTGCTCAGTGGTCCAATGTCCTCTTTTCTGATGAGAGAAACTTTTTCATCTCATTTGGAAACCAAGGACCCAGAATCTGGAGGAAGAATGGAGAAGCACACAAGTGCAAGATGCTTGAAGTCCAATGTGAAGGTTTCACAGTCACAGAGCCATGTCATCTGCTGGTGTTGGTCCACTGTACTTCATTAAGTCCAGGGTCAACGCAGCCGTCTACCAGGAGATTTTGGAGCACTTCAGCTTCCACAGACGAGCTTTATGGGGATGCTGACTTCATTTTCCAGCAGGACTTGGCACCTGCCCACACTTCCAAAAGAAACAAAAAACTTCTTTCAATGACCGTGGGATTACTGTGCTTGATTGGCCAGCAAACTCGCCTGTCCTGAATCCTATAGAGAATCTATGGGGCATTGCCAAGAGAAAGATGAGAGACATAAGACCGAAAAAATGCAGAAGAGCTGAAGGCCGCTATTGAAGCATCCTGGTCTTCCATAACACCTCAGCAGTGCCACAGGCTGATAGCTTCCATGCCACGCCGCATTGAGGTAGTAATTGTTGCAAAAGGGGCCCAAACCAAGTACTGAGTACATATCCATACTTATACTTTTCAGAGGTCCGATATTGTTCTATGTACAATCCTTGTTTTATTGATTGCATGTAATATTCTAATTTTCTAAGATTGTGGATTTTGGGTTTTCATGAGCTGTAAGCCATAATCATCTCAATTATGACAAATCACGGCTTGAACTATCTTGCTTTGCATGTAATGAGTCTATCTCATATATTAGTTTCACCTTTTAAGTTGCATTACTGAAATAAATGAACTTTTGCACGATATTCTAATTTTTGTTTCACCTGTATTTTCATTTCTGGAACTATAACCAAAATCTGCGTAAGTAGACGTGTTGGGGGTCTGTTTATTGAAAATGTAACATTTTATTTTATTTCTGATCAAAGGAATAAAATTAACTAAATGACAAAAAGATTCATTCATTTTGATGAACAAGATTCAAGGGACAGATTCACTAAAATGAATGTGCAAAAGGGAGAACCCCCTCAATATTAGGCAGGTGGTCATAATGTTATGACTCATCGGTGAACACTTGTTCTATAAGGAAACACATACACACGTGGACAAAATTGGTCAATGAAAGAAAAACTCACAATGGTCACATAAATAACTTTAATCTGACAAAAGTAATAACCTTCATAGAATTTTTTTTAATTAACCAATGAAAGTCAGACATTGCTTTTCAACCATGCTTCAACAGAATTATTTAAAAAAATGAACTCATGGAACAAGCCTGGACAAAAATGATGGTACCCCTAGAAAATACTGAAAATAATGTGACCAAAGGGACATGTTAATTCAAGGTGTGTCCACTAATTAGCATCACAGGTGTCTACAATCTTGTAATCAGTCAGTGGGCCTATATATAGGGCTCCAGGTAGTCACTGTGTTGTTTGGTGACATGGTATGCACCACACTCAACATGGACCAGAGGAAGCGAAGGAAAAAGTTCTCTCAGGAGATTCAAAAGAAAATTATAGACAAGCATGTTAAAGGTAAAGGCTATAAGACCATTTCCAAGCAGTTAGATGTTCCTGCGACTACAGTTGCACATATTATTCAGAAATTTAAGATCCATGGGACTGTAGCCAACCTCCCTGGACGTGGCCGCAGGAGGAAAATTGATGACAAATCAAAGAGACGGATAATCCGAATGGTAACAAAAGAGCCCAGAAAGACTTCTAAAGAGATCCAAGGTGAACTTCATGCTCAAGGAACATCAGTGTCAGATCACACCATCCGTCATTGTTTGAGCCAAAGTGGACTACATGGGAGACGACCAAGGAGGACAACAAAACAAATCATAAAAAAGCCAGACTGGAATATGCCAAACTACATGTTGACAAGCCACAAAGCTTCTGGGAGAATGTCCTATGGACAGATGAGACAAAAATGGAACCTTTTGCCAAGGCACATCAGCTCTACGTTCACAGACGGAAAAATGAAGCATATCAAGAAAAGAACACTGTCCCTACTGTGAAACATAGAGGAGGCTCTGTTATGTTCTGGGGCTGCTTTGCTGCATCTGGCACAAGGTGTCTTGAATCTGTGCAGGGTACAATGAAATCTCAAGACTATCAAGGGATTCTAGAGAGAAATGTGCTGGCCAGTGTCAGAAAGCTGGGTCCCAGTCGCAGGTCATGGGTCTTGCAACAGGACAATGACCCAAAGCACACAGCTAAAAACACCCAAGAATGGCTAAGAGGAAAACATTGGACTATTCTAAAGTGGCCTTCTATGAGCCCTGACCTCAATCCTATTGAGCATCTTTGGAAGGAGCTGAAACATGCTATCTGGAAAAGGCACCCTTCAAACTGGAAACAACTGGAGCAGCTTGCTCATGAGGAGTGGGCCAAAATACCTGCAGAGAGGTGCAGAAGTCTCATTGACAGTTACAGGAATCGTTTGATTGCAGTGATTGCCTCAAAAGGTTGTGCAACAAACTATTAAGTTAGGGGTACCATCATTTTTGTCCAGGCCATGAGTTCATTTTTTAAAATAATTCTGTTGAAGCATGGTTGAAAAGC
Source organism: Clarias fuscus (assembly GCA_030347435.1). Taxonomy (NCBI): domain Eukaryota; kingdom Metazoa; phylum Chordata; class Actinopteri; order Siluriformes; family Clariidae; genus Clarias; species Clarias fuscus. The sequence goes on from CM059221.1 coordinate 16,564,015, forward strand.
AATGTCTGACTTTCATTGGTTAACATTCATAGAATTCTTATTTATTATTACTTTTGTCAGATTAAAGTTATTTCTGTGACCATTGTGAGTTTTTCTTTCATTGACCGAAGGGTACCAACAATTTTGTCCACGTGTGTATAATATTCACACCAAATATCAGAATGAAAAAAGTATGACCTTGGCCATGGCAGTTGTTAATAAAAGATCAAAGGGCTAAAGTAAGGGGAAAAACATCTTGGGAACAGAAGGTCTCCTGGCTGACACACCTCGTTGAATAAAGAGATCAGAATAGATTTATCAAACTGATCTGAGATCACAAAAAGTATTTAGTAAATCAACTAAACACTCTTTAATGAAATAAATGTTGTTGGAAAAAAATCATGAATGAAGATTATTTAAACACTTGGTAAAATCGCATAATAGAAATTGACAGAAGAAATCACAGCTTTTTTTCACAACATTTAATAGTGAAAGTAAGAACATTCCAACATGGACAATAAGAAGTCACAGGATTGGCACAGAGTTAGTTAGGAAGAGTAAAGATTGGATTTTGGAGCAATGGAAACAGGTCATGTGATCTGATGAGTTCAGATTGACCCTAATACAAAGTGACTGGTGCATCAGGATAAGAAGGAAAGCACGTGATGCATGCACCCATATTCCCTAGTGCTGTGTTATAATCTGAGGTTGTTTTGGTTGGTCAGGTTTAGTCTCGGGCAACGTTATGTGGCAAAAAATTATGTCAGCTGAAGACCTGAATGTATTGAATGACCAGGTTATCACATTAATGAATTTTTGCTTCCCTCTTTTCACAGGCATATTCCTGGACACAGATTGTGAAAGAAGGGTTCTAAGAGCATGAGGATCCATTTTCACACATTAATTGATCACGTTCCATGATTTTTTTCTTTTTTGACCAGATAAGTGTATAACATTGACCATAGACACATACACCTGTTTATTCATGAAGTGATCTAGACAGCCAAACATGTGGCAGAAGCACAGTCCATACAAATAATGCACATAATCTATAAGAGCTTCAGATATTTTATAGTGACATGATATGGTGGTAGCTGGACTTGTTTTCACATTTCAGTTGCTTGGTCCTGGTATAACCATGCACTAAAGTCTCTAAAGGTTATACATATTGGTCCAAAAAGTATGGCTTGTTGAGGAGAGCTCAGAGGTGAATGGCACCTGGTCTTTTTCCAATCAACTGTCCACTTGGCAATTCTATCCTCAATAAAGCCTCATATCTGTTTTTGGATGATAAAAGTGAAACCTGATGAGGTCTTCTCCTATTGTAGCCTGTTTACCTCAAAGTTTGACATCACATCCTGTCAGCTCAAAACAGTTTGGTCATTCTCCTTTGATGTCTCTCACCAGAGATGCTGCTCACTTGATTAAGAAAAACATTTTGTAATGTTTTTATGTACATTATATATAGTTTCATATATTCTTCAGACTTTACCTTTTGATTATGTTGTTTATGTCTATCTTAAAATCTTCTTTTTTGCTGTCCCTTTTCACGTAACATTCCATGTTCCTTGTCCTGTATGTAGACAAATGTTTTCTGCTTATTTTGTTGTTTTTCTCTGTGTCCCTGTGTGAGTGCGAGTGGTCATATTTATGTGTATTTGCGTGTATAAAAGCATGCTATTAATTGTCTTGGTGTTCTTCCGACAACTATTTTGCATTCTCTCTTTGGTGGGATGGAAATGTTCCCACTGAGCACTTGTATCACTGTGTGCTTCAGTACCAGCCACATGCATGGAGGGGTTATGCACTAACTTCACCAAATAAATAACAGTCAGTGTTTTAGAATTCACATTTTAGTACTGTACAGTAAAGGATATATATGGCCACTGGTGGCTCAGTGGTAGGCTACGTGCCTTCCATGCAGAAGGCCCGGGTTCAGTTCCCACCCAATGCCCAAACCCCAGCCACTGGATGCAGTGCCGGTCCCAAGCACGGATAAAATGAGAGGGTTGGTCTGCTGTGACAACCCTCGATTAGAGCAGCCAATAGACCAGCAACAACAACAACAGTAAAGGTCATCTCTTCTTTAATGGTGTCAATGTCACTAACAACTCTTTGTTACATATAGTTATGAATAAAAAAAACAATTAAAAATAAAAAAAGGTATACAAAAACATACAAATGAGTACAAAAGTATAAAAATAAAGTCATGGAGTATTTATCAAAAATGCTCCAAAATGGACTTTATATATAAAAAAAATTATAATAAAAAAGTATTGTTAATACGTAAGTTTTCAGTGCTACTGTGTTTTAATTTGACCAAATAGCAAGCCAATGACAAACATTTATGCAACATATTTAAAGAACAACTACTATAAAATGTTAGAACTTTAAAAAGAAATATTAAAACACTACAATATAAAGTCTACAAAATGTGAAAAGTAGGAAGTACTTTGTGCTATTTTTTACATAGACCTACAGTTTGGGCTATTAGTTTGTAGTCGTCGTTTTTGTAATGCAAATATAAGTGATAGAAGACTTCTATCTTACACGAGATACTAAAACAAAGAGATTTCAGCATACTGTCTTAAAACGATTAACGTCATATTCAAGCTTTAATTCCAGACAGTAGTCGTTCTGAAGCATGTGTCTATCTAGAGCTTAAGTATTACTTTCTATTGTAAAGAACTCAGAAAGGCTCCAAGGAGTACTGTACTTCAGAAGGCACCATAAGTTTAAAAACATAGGAAAATGACACTTAAAAAGAATGTAAAAGGAAGAATACGCAGCCTGTTACGAGAGAGCACCCAATACAACAAAGAAACAGTAGTAAAGATAGTAGTAGTAGTAAAGAAGGTACTGTTTAGTTTAAAGTCAGTCCTTTTTTTAGACAGGTGCTTTCATAATACAGTTCCAGTGAAGGTCTAAGTGAAGACCATTAAACCAGTTAGGAATGTAAACATATAAAAACAGTACCCCGTGTTTTATTAGTAATTACTGTATTTAGGTTTCTTTTCAAGAAAGCTCTCAATGTTCTTTTTATATCCATGATATTACTGGTCATACATTTAAAACTGGTATTAAAGACATGTAATATCAGATAAACCGCTGATATAGTAATTGTACACTTGGCTTTGTTTTATAATGGTTTATCTTTTAAAGATTTCTCTCCCCTGGAATGTAAAAAAACTTTGCAAATATATCTAATGTGGTCTCACAGCTTAGCTTTTTGCACTGATGCACTTATTTCAAGTATTTCTTTGTGTAAAAAGACCTGTGGCGCATCAAATGCTTGTCAAAGGTCACACAATCCAAAGTTACTGCATAAACAAACAAACAAAACAAAAAAATTATACCAAGTGTTAAGCTGTCCCTTTCTGTGAAAAGTCCAAACTGAAAGGAATCATGTTGTAACTTGAAATTAAGACTCAGTCTGTGTGTTTTGATCTTTGGCATGACAAACAGATTTATCTTTTTTTTGCTTCCTATAATTAAATACATGACATTCTAAAATAAGTCACTTTACGTGTAAACAACTCTGACATTTTGGTTAAGGTTAAGGGTTATGAAATCTTAGTACTTCTTTCTACTAGAAAAAAAAAAACAGCATCGTCTTTGAAGCAGATGCACATTATGATGGTACATAGCTCAAAGGAAAACAAAAACAAAAACATGGGACTTCAATAAAAGTTTTCACAAAACTGTTAAGTGAGATATAATAATGTTAATCTTCACCAGAATGTCAGCGTCGTCTGTCAAGATCTTTCAACCTGTCCACCAGCATTTCTGTCCATAAAGGTGGAAAAGGCATCATTAGGTAAAACAAGATCCCTGAAAATCAAGTACTTTTCTGAGTATTGAGTTTGAGTTCAAAGGTATTCGGTCATCAGATGAAGGTATGCGGTCAAACAGCCTCTTGTCGTAACTGAAGTAGGCTGTTAAAAACCCAGCAACATGACTTCTTGTTGTCAAAGCAACAGCATCACCTGCTGGACACAATCTTATTTGGAGTCTCTAATGAGACGAAAACAACTAAACCTCTGAAGTTGCCCTTGTGTCTCGTGAAGCCGTTCGGTGCTCTGCTGCTGTAGATATCATGCCAGTGTGACTTTGGCCTGAGAGGACTGGACACTTTTTTTTAGCTGCTATTCACAGGCAAAGTAGTCCTTCAAAGGGGCAAAGAGATGTCGGATGACCGGCACACTCCATGAGCGACCTAGCAGTTTCTGTCTGGCACCACGTCCCATGTTGGACACGTCTGTGTAGTGCACAGGAAACCCGAAAATCCTAAGATAAAAGAGAAGACGTGTAAGTGGCAATATATTTTAGAAGCTAATACAGTGACTTATAACTTTTTATACCTTCTTCCTAAAGTCAAGCTTGGAAATTATATCTTGTGTGATTTTTTTTATATATTTAAGTGTATGGATAGGACATAAATGATAAAGGCTACCAATTTAATGTTTCCTGAATTACTCCTGCTGCCACAGCTAGATTAAAATAACATATTTTGCAGCAGTTTATTCTAATGACATTAAACTTTTGCTGTTTGTTTGGTTTAAAAAAAAAAATTAAATGCTGAAAGAAATGTATTTTTGATAACGAATTACTGACAAGCAGCAATATTTTAATTATTATTATTTATATTCTCTGAAATTGCCTATGTATACATTAACACAAAAGAATTAAATTTAAAGGTTTTCGTTTTCTCTTTAACAGTCACTCTGACCCCTGCATGTTTCTGTAATTAGACTTTTTTAGGGGAATTTATTAAAAGATTTTAATAAAAAAAGATTTTGGTAATATTAAAAATATTACATTTATTCTATATTTTTCAGATTGCAATTTGTTTCAAGTCACTGACTATCCAATACGGAAATATAATAATCGTGACCGACTGGGTATAAAATATAAAGTTAATTTGATCTGAATTAGTGCTCACCTCTCAAGCTCTGTGCACCACAGAATGTCCTCTTTGCCATTCATGATGACAGGGAAATGCTGGTCTTTACCCTGCTTGATGGAGTTGGAGCGGGTTGTGATAGTACGCACCTTTCCAAACTCGAGACAAGAGATAAAGAATGACTTCACAAAGAGTTTTTAGAAGGTCAAAGTTCATAAATATACACTTCAAAGTACTAGGCTGGTGAATAATGCATTCATATTATTATAAATAATAAAAGAAGCCAATAAGCGTCTGTGCAGGTCCTGGCTCTCCAAAATCTTTAGTATGTTCGTTATACAGTTTTGAAAGGTGCTGAAAGTGGAAGCTTACCTTTGCCAGGCGGCCATGCTCCAGGCAGTCCTGTAGTTCCAGCTTATCCATGCCAGAGGCACAGAGAGGCCTACAAGAGAGGGGTTTCTCACAGTAAGCTTTGTAGTACTGTGCCATGTACTGTATATGTACCAAATGATTCAGTGTTGAAAATAACTTGTCAAAAAAATTTTTTTAAATATTTTTTTTATAACTCTTCTTTGTCTTTAGCACGACCAGTAACAGTGTGAAATGGCTTAGGGTACTTATTTGAATGATTTTTTTTTTTATTTCTTTTTTCTTCCAGATTGCAGGCCTTGTATAAGGTTTGTGTAGTTTGCTTCTGTGTTAAGCTTCTGTCAGTGGATGAGCGTCTTAACTGTCCCAAACACTTGAATATTTCAGGGCAAGTCTTTGCTTTGCCATGCCCTGATGAAGTTGATGATGGACATGACTTGCAGAGCCCTGTCACAACTGCAGCGTACTGCAGTTACAGTTAATACACAAAGCATGGCGCCCAGCCTATGGCAATACTGCTGTCTTTTGATTACCTTCTACTGGCACTGTGTGGCCCAAAATCATGAGTGATGAAGTGTGTGAACAAGCTCTGGCAGGATGCCCTAATCTTTCAACTTTTTTTTTTGTCTGATTAGTTTGCTTTGATTGTTTATCCCAATGACGGCTTACTTTACTGACGGTGAAAGCTCTTTGTTACACTTCATATAACAGCAGCAGATTCAAAACGCAAATGTCACACTTGAAATCATCTCTGGACATTTCACCTGCCTACTTGTATGTGATTAACACTAACCTGGCCATGGAACAGTTGAGCCAATTGTTCTTACTTGATACTTTTTGGCCCTTACACGGTTCAGTGTCTGTACTTTCTGATCATATTTGTTATTTAATTACAACTAAATATGTGATGTCTTACAGCCAGCCTTTATGTAGAAACTGACAAATCCATTTGGACACCTACAGCAAAGTGGAAGTTGATCAGTTTGCACCTAGAGACACAACCATTTGCCCAGTGCAGTTCATGAACAGGGCAAAGAGACAGGGTTTGGAACAAAATGCATTGTCATATACTTGCCTAAATGCCTGAACAGACTATAGTTCCACTTATTGATGTTACCCAAACCCGGCATACTCTGCCAGTGAAGAAGTCACTTACACTTTTTTAAAATTCTGGGTATGGCCCAGCATGCTGGCTTGTTCAAATCAATTGCTTTGGATGTGTCTCATTTTGGCTCTGCACTAAAAGTGGTAGCATTGGCCAAGCACAAGGGATAAATTACAAGTTTTTGTGAAACTAATCAAACGTTTTCTGAAGTCAAGATCTACAGTTATTAAAATTTGGGTGCTCAATTGGACTGGTATCTGGGGATTTTGTAGACTGGTTTGAAGGCTGCCTGGTGGGCCCCATATGCGGCAGGCTGTGGTGCAGTGGGTGTTCTGATGCCTTTCAGTTATGGCCAGCATTGACTTTTTTCGAACATTTGTGCTGCATTGGCTATTCTGTGGGATTTGAGCAGATTAGATTAGATTAGATTAGATTAGATCAGAGGATGGGCTGGCTTTTGGTCCCCGTGGGCATGGGTGAGCCTTGGGTGCTCATGTTCTCGTCACCAGTTTCCCGATATATACACTAATTGATAATTAATATTAATGAGTTAATGCTATATGATGTTAATGTTACAGCTGATCGGTTTATTAATAAATCTATCAATTTGTCAGATCTTGCAGGTGAGAATGTGCTCTGGCCAGGCCTCAGTCCAGTACTATGAGGAACTCATTGCCATGTGGCTGCTCACTAACCAGCTGTTTACATGGCTTATGGAGCAACATAAAGGAGCCCTGATGAAGACAGGTTAGTCCATTCAGTATAAAATGAATAACTATCCTAAAATTGACGCCTACTGGAGTACGGGTCAGAACGTGCCTTCTTCCATTAACAGCCGCTTGATGTGCCGTGTAACCACCTGCATGGTATGTGTCACTTGCAGACATGTTGAAATTGTGAAATGAAATTGGCATAGAGTTCATCTTCATCTACAGTACCTTCACCAGATTTTAGTAAGAATTAATATTGCTTTGTCACAACCCATGTGTTCTGGGGCGAGTACAATGACACTCCTACAATAGCAACACCTTGATTTTTTCTCGTCCTCAGTAAGAGGTGAAATTAATTACCGAGTGGTTGTCAGTCTCAATAGGGAATGGAAGTCGTGTAAATATTAGGAATTCACTAGTACTAAAGGAAATCTGCTCTGGTGGTCTAGAATTAAAATATGTCGAAGGAAATAGAAATGAGTGAAACCACTCTGGCAGCCCTCCACACTGTTGTAGAGTCATTACTCATCATAAACAGGGGATTATTATAGGGGATACTGATGGGGATGTTGATTTTTATTTTAGGATGAACTCATCGATCTCACACTCTGCATTTAATTAAGAAGATTTATATAAAATAAAGCAACTTTTAAACTTTTCTCAGGATCCGAGTATGGAATATGTGAGATTATGACAACTTCTTAGGAAGCATTTAGAAGCAATTGTAATTCAAACACAGTACTTTAAGTAAACTAAAGAAATAAGAAACAATGTCCAAATGTGTATTACCTATTCATTCCTGGCAGATTGCCCCAGAAATATCTTGCTCTGTGCGCTGCTGAGACTTCAATAGCGTCAATCATCACTGGATTACACTAGATTATAAAAATACAAGCAAGCACAAACCCATAAAATTACAGCTACTTAATCTATACATTACTACTCTGTTATGAAGAAATAGTATCAGCACTCCAGTTTACTATCGTCTACCTGCACTCCAGCATCCATTGTTAATCAATGAATCGTTAATCTCAGCAGATCCGTTTGACTTTGAAAAGCGATAGATTTTAAGAGGAACACAAACCTCAAGGAAGCGGGAAATGTCCCGTTTATCATTGACGCCCATCGCGACCACGTTCTCAAACATCCAGAAGAAGGGACGGTCTTCTCCCTCTTTCGGCTTTGCTTCACTCAGCAGCCGATAGAACTCAAAGAACAGACGTCCAGTACCTTCTGCAAACAGGACATACGCAATGTGTTTTGTGTGGTGATTACAAATCACCAGAACAATACGTTTTTACAGGATGTCGTGCACAAGCCTGAAAGATTTCTTTAGGGAATATAGTTTTTTCTTATTATTGTTGTTTTAGCATGTCATCTTTCTGTGGATAAAACGACAAGGCACTTGCTTACTAGCTCCTTTTCTAGAGGGCATAAAGAATGGACCATTGGAAGAAAGGTCATGTGGTCTAATGAATCCAGATTTACCTTGTTCCAGACTGATGGGCACATCAGGGTAAGAAGAATTAGAATTTAAGAAGAGAGGCAGACGAAGTGATGCACCCTTCATGTCTAGTGCCTACTGTACAAGCATGTGGGGGCAGTGTTATGATTTGGGGTTGCTTCTGTGGGTTGGGTCTAGGTAGACAAATATACTGAAAGACCAGGTTTTCCGTTAATAGATTTTTTTCTTCTTGATGGCACGGGACATCGTTTTCACACATGGATCGGTCAGCACAGAATCCATACCTTAACCCAAATGAGGATCTTTGTAATGCGCTGGAGAAGACTTTACATGGTGGTCTGACTCATCCATTATCAATAAAAGATCTTGAAGAGAAATGAATGCAACACTGGTCGGATTTAAATGTGGTAACGTTGCATAAGCTTGATGCCATGCCGGATATGTGCCATAATCAAAGCAAAAGGCGGTACAATGAAATATTAGTATGTGACTTTTTATTTGTCTGGGCAGTGTATACAGACAGACAGATAGACAGACAGATGTTTTACCATAAAGGCCTTTCCTGGCTGGATTGACGATTGACAGATCATTACATGGGCTTCCACCAATCACCAGGTCAAACGGTCCCCACTCTGCAATCTGTGGAGGACAAAACATGGTGTTCATCAGCCAATTACTGTACACCTTTACCTTTCTCCACCCAATATTCTAGATCATGCTGATACAATTCTACCACGGGAAAAACAGTACACACTCTAGGTAAAATAATACTCCAGTAAAAATTGAAGTCCTCTGTTTATATTTCCACTTGAGTAAACGTACAAACTATAATATCTTAAAGTAAAACAACACGCCACTTGGCATGCATCTTTTTTTCTACCCATAAGTAATGCAAGAAGCAATGACAGATTTCTCATAATGAAGTGGAGTACAAATTATTATATTTTACTTTGAATTGTAGCGGAGCAAATGTCTCCTATGTTAAATGTACAGATACTTAAAATGTACAGTAACAAATTGCACTTTCTTTCATTTTTGTTTACCACTGAAGTTCAACAATTGTTACTTTTTTTTCTTTTTTTTAAAGCACAGCCTAAACACAAATGCAATTCAGACTCATTGTGTACTAAAAGCTACTGTATATCATTCATAGGTCTTAGCTTTTCAAACATCAGGTCCTGCACTGACAAGCAGCACAAAGCCCCTGACTAACAGGAAATCCCTGCATGTCAGTGAACACATGCACATAAATTGTGATCACACTTTGTGTGATTAGAGGTCACTGGGGTGTGGAAAACACAGATACATCTCGAGTGTGTGCACAAACACAGAAATTAAGAAACACAAACAGACAGCCCCGAAGCACCCTGTCTATGAGAACTCTCTGATATCGCAGGCACATCTGTGAGTCTATGTGTGTGTGTGTGTGTGTGTGTGTGTGTGTGTGTGTGTGTGAGTGAAAGAGTGTGTATGCAGCTGGATTCTATTCAGCCTCTTTTCATGCTTCCCACATGCAGCTCCAGGCTCCTGCCCTCCCCTTCTCTTTACTGCCCTTTTCATTCTTCCAGTTTTCCCCCTCCCAGCTCAATCCAGGCTCTGCCGAATGACAATGAGGTGAACTGGTGACTGAACGTGGAGATCAATGAATGGATGAAAGGGTGGATGGTGAAGTGAATGGGTGAATGTGTAAAGGAGGGATTTAGAGTTGCTTTGTGCTCTGCTTTGTGTGCTCTGCTTTGTGTGTGTGTGTGTGTGTGTGTGTGTGTGTGTGTGTGTGTGTGTGTGTGTGTGTGTGTGTGTGTGTGTGTGTGTGTGTGTATGTGAATGACAGTGGACAAGAGAAAGGGGGAGTCAGAAACTGAAAGGAGGAAGTAAAGCGGAGGAGGAACTACAAAAGCCAGACTCCTCTCCTCTGGACCGATTACTCTGTTATCAAGAGCTGTTGCAACATGCAACTCACAACAAAGCAAATAACAGGTTCGGACCAGGTGTGTGTGTGTGTGTGTGTTTGAGAGCGCGAGAGACAGATAGAGAATGACTGCAGTTAACATTCTAATCTCGAGGTGACTGTGGGACACGGTTTAGAATGGCAGAAACTCAACACAGCTGAAGGAAAATGTTGCCAAAGGCGTTTTGACTTCTCTGCTTACATTTTTCCGGGTGATATTTCGAACGTCGTTCACATATTGGATTCTTCCTTCATGTCGGACGACTCCCACGGATATGGAGTCCTCACACACCTCTGAGGCAATATACGCATCAATCTTAAAGCCCAAATCCTTCAGCACCAGATAACCTACAAGCGACAGGCCAAGAAACAGATAGATATTTACAACATTTCCTGAAAATGGCCTATGATCTGAATAATAAAGCATGTTCTTAAAGGAATACTCCAGCATTTGTCACCTAACCTACCATATGTAGCTAACCACGCCCCAAAAACAGTAAAAAATGTTGTTGTTTTTTGAAAGACTCCTTAATCATCCACAAATCATGGGACTGTCTTAACAAAGCTGTACTTATATTTAAAAGCATCTTTCATTGCTATAGCCCACCAAACATTTTCCCCTTTGAAAAAGGAGACTCATAATTTCACACCTGAAACTACACCCTCCGCCTCCCCGCTGCTTGCTCACAAAAAAACAGAATTTTTTCCCTAGCAATAAGCATATAATAATAAATAAAAAGCTCTCAAAGGATGAATCTAAAAAAAAATTAACTATATGCATTTCATATTTTTAATAAATGAACACCGAGCAAATTGTTTCACAAAAATAAGGTCTTGCACTGCCAATATTTATTATACAAGGTCTTACAATAAAAGTGTGTAAATCTGTCAATAAAGAGAACTGTATCAAAGTTCTTATCTGCTGTAATTGTACTTCTTCAGGTACATTTGCTAGACATCGTGTTAAGACAAATTGAAAGATTCCTGTAATGCAAGTTCAAACATAACACATGCAGACAAACGTACCTGTGGCAATGCCATCAAACAGTGACAGAACTCTAATTGGACGCCTTTGCTCTGCTGGAACTGCTGGGAAAATTTTGGGGCTTTCCTTTAAGGACAAAATGACACAAGAATGATTCATGAAAGTTAACATTAAACAGGTAGAACAGTGCATTCTTCAAAATGTCAAAGTACTACATATACAGTGCATTACAAACACTTAGGATATTGTCAAATTCTTTTTCATAGTTTAATTCAGAAAGTGAAACCTTGTATATTCTAGATTAATTATACATTTATTATACTTCAAACATTTTATTTCAATGATTGTGGCTTACAGCTCATGAAAAATAAAATACAGTATCTCAAAATATTGGGATATTTAATTTGAAGCATGTGCATAAAAAAGTTGACTGGAAGTGAAAAGTGTGGTTGGAAAAGGTGGACAAGCACCAGTGATAACTGCAGCCTTAAAAGATTTTCAAGCAAAGCTTGAGTTTCACAGAGGCTGGAGTCAGTGCAACAAGAGCCACCATGTAGAGACATCTTCAGAAAATGGGCTACAACTGTTGCTTTCCTAGCATCATGCTCCTCCTGATCTTACTTGGGCTATGAAGAACAATAAGTTTTTAGCGCACTTCATGCTTCTGTTTGCTGATGAGCTTTATGGGAATGATGATTTTCTTTTCCAGCAGGACTTACTGGTTTGATGACCATAATATTACTGTGCTTGATTGGCAAAATCTATAGAGAATCTATAAAGAATCTATAGAGAATCTATAGTGTATTGTCAAGAAAAAGATGAGAAACGCCTGATGCAACAATAAAGATGAGCTGAAGCTGCTATCAAAGCAACCTGGTCTTCAATAAGAATGCCGCACTGATGCGTTCATTTGTGCTAGAGAAGGCCTGACCAAGTGTTATGTTCATAAATTAACTCAATATTTGCAGATGTTGAAAAATCCTTTTTTGATTGATTTTATAGTGATATTGACATTTTCTGAAATCCTGGATTTTGTTATTTTCATGAGCTGTGAGCAGTAATCATCGAAGTTGACAAACTATAATAAGATAAATGCTTGAAATATTTCACTTTAAATGTAATGAATCTAGGGTATATGAGAACTTGGAAAATTTTCACATGGAAAAGTGCCTGTGTATAAATGAGTTTCATAGCTCTTTGACAAAGATCTCACATCATGCTGTGATAATAAATGGCTTACCCTGATCATATCCCTAAATAAAATAAACATTTTCTGCATGAGCTGTGATATATTTTTTTTAAAAATGGCAATGTTTAATAAATTCTGTCAGGGTACATAAACATGACCACCGATCAGCCACAACACTAACACCACTGCCAGGTGAGTTGAATAACACTTACAATCAATTATAAACCAATAAACTGGTGACTGGACCATGCGCACTAAAAGCTCATTAAAGGCACACCAAAGGCTCATCTGTGCCTGTGGGACCAAAGGCTAGCCTCACTCACTCTTCTTCTATACCGCTTTATCCTGTATTCAGGATCATGGGGGACCTGGAGCCTATCCCAAGAGACTTGGGGCACAAGGCGGGGTACACCCTGGACAGGGTGCCAATCCATCGTAGGACACACACATACATACATACATACCCACCCTCACACACTAGGGACAATTTGGCAACGCCACTTAGCTTAATCTACCTGTGAGAGGAAACCGGAGTACACCCACCAAGCACGGGGAGAACATGCAAACTCCATGCCCACAGAGTTGGGAATTGAACCTGGCCGGGAATCGAACCCGGACCCTGGAGGTGCAAGGCAACATTGCTAACCACTTTACCACCATGCCGCCTCAAAGGCTAGCCTGTCTGTTCTAATTCCACAGAAATGCCAATGTAGCCAAACTGCTTAAAAACATTTAGAAAAATGTTTTTTAAAAATGTTGGCTACAAAGGAAAGGTTGTAAAAGGCTCAGCGAATCACAGCCTGCCATGTATGAGGCTTATCAGGTATAGTGTTCAAAATTGTTGATCAGGCCCCCAAATTCCCCAAATGCCAATCCGAACAAGCATCCATGGAAGTCACTGTATAAACAAATCCAATCCATGGAGGCCCCATCCCGCAACCCACAGCACCCAAAGGATCCGCTGCCAATATCCTGGCGCCAGACACCACAGCACACCCCCGGATTTTTCATGCCCAAGGGGCCAGAGTTAGCCAGGCAGCACAAAGGAAGCTACACAATACTAGGCTTAATATTTTGCTTTTTATTTAATATGTTAAGGTTGATATATGAAGAAATGTAAAAAGGTTTTTGCAGTAAACCAGAACTCACAAACTCCTGTCCATTGTCATTGACAAAGAACTCCTGTAGTTTAAGGCTCCAATCATGACGTCTCTTGAGCACTCCATACTGCTGCAATGGCTGACACATATAACACAGCCATGGGTCCAAATCCCGTGCACTGTTAGACGCTCCTGCACCCACCAGCAAGTCCAAACAATCCACACAGAAACACCTGAGGAGAGAGAAGGAGGCAGAGAAAGAAAGGCGAGAAATAAAACAACAGGATATCAGAGCAGGACACACAAGAAGCTTAATATATAAGGCTGATGAGCACAAGAGAAGGAAATGGAATACTGTACTATACTGTATGTTATATGAGTGAATATAGAAACATAAGAATGAAGGGTGCATGGAGTATGATATGGGCATGTGTATAGCAGGGCTCTACATCAAAGATTACTGTGTCATCAATACAACAAAATAATTCTGTTCATATCTCCATCTCCATCCAAATATGTCTTCAAAGCCTAGTGCTTATGATTATTGTTCTAAATTGTTCTATTGTTGTGCTTTGGTTATTCTGTTCTACTTGTTTTATTACTCTTCAATACAGAAACTAAGTCGTGTCAGTGCTTGTCTTGAAAAAAAAGAAAAAAGTAACAGTTTTGGTGTGAAAACCGAGAAGTCATGCAAGAGTTGCGAAAAAGAAAAAAAAAGGCAAATTTAATGTTATTAAAAATCATAACTAATATTGATTATTTAATCAGTATATTGATTAGATAATTAGTCATTAATAACACACACATTCGCTTTAATTTCTTAATAAAGACAAAAAAAAGTTTTTTAAAAATATTTTATTTTAAATGTTATTGTTGTTCTTTCCGCTGTTTCCATTAGAGGTTGCATTAGAGATATTTTATTCTGGCACACATTTTAACGAGAGAGCCTTCCTGACGCATCCATCGCGTTTTTATCTTGCCTTGGGTCTGGCACTTAGGGTGTCCTGTAACCCTTGTAGTTGGGAAGTGAAACCCGGGCCTTCCACATGTCAGACAAGAAGCCTGTCACTGATTTACCAATGATCGAATGGTTCAAATGTTCAATCATTTTTTAATCTACATGTAGAAAATAACCTGCTTTAGTAAGCTTCAATAGAATGAAATGAATCGATATTTGACAGAAACGTTTAAACTCTCATCTACTACTGTTCTGAGACAGGCAAATCTCTCTGTGTGTGTGCATGTGTGTGTGGGTGGGTGGTTGTATGTGAGTGTGTGTGGGTGTGTGATGCTGAACCTGCAGCAGTTGGCATTGCCACAAAGTAGCACTTCTCGGCCTCCACAGCACACGGTGCAGTACGACTGATAGCCATCGTCATCATACATATAGGAGATCTCTAAATATACATCCTAACACACACACAAAAAAAAAAGAGAGAGAAAAAAATGAAACAAGTCTTAAATGATGATGACATATGGGATCATAATTCCAACCCAATCAATTAAGATACAATGATCGTAAACATCCGTGTCGTACACCGTACCATGCCGTTCTATCTCTTAATGAGATATAACAGTTTTTCTTATAGTGAGCTGAAACTATTTGCACTGCCTTGCACATGCGCACACATGGTGTAGTCACTCAGAGGATGAGTAAATCAGTCGGATAAGGTTTTCACCTTGCATGCTTGACAAAGGCCTCCTTCAAACAGGGGGTGAAAGGTTGCTGCTCTTGTCTTGCCACAAGACACGCAGAACTCTACAAGCATTAGAGAGGAGGTGGTGGTCACAGGAGGAAATACAATCAGGATCATCATATGGTGTAGAAGGCAATGTATATGGATACTGGGCAAAAATAATACCTTCTATACTTCTGTGATTCTTCAAGACTTCATGAACCATTTGTTCTGAAATGAAAATTAAGAACGAGATGGAATATGCTAAGAAAACGAACTGAAGAAGAGTGAATTCCTGTTCGATTCATATTCGTAAAATTCAAACACAGACGCTCAAAATAACTGTTCATGTTCATTATCTATCCATAATCTGTCAGTCCTACTAAACAGCATATACTGACCTCTACTGTAGATGTCCTCACTAGCTGATTTGGCTTTGCACATGCTCAGTCTGGCCCTCTTAGCAGACGGTGCAAACTCCGGTGGATTGGATTCCAGGAGTTTAGCCTGCAGCATTGTACTCTCCGAAACTGCTGGGAACAAACAGCACTCAGCTGTAAAAGACAAACCACTATATTACTCAACAATTACATCACACACACACACACACACACACACACACACACACACCACATACACACAAACAGGCCCATAAAAACTCCCAAGTTTCTCTGGCAGGGCATGTGAGAGAGATCTCATACAGCATACGTCAAGGGTGTGTTTCAAATTCTAAGAGCTTCCTATGGCTTGAGAGGCAAACTGCTATTATAGAAATAGAACAGAATAAAAATTATCATGCAAACTTTTTAAAATACGGCACATTTTTAACCCACCATTGTAAGTGTAAAGAAACTGGATCAGGTGACAATGGAGATTTGCAGCAGACTGGTACAGTAACTCGTATGGTGGTCCCCCCCCCCCCCCTTTTTTTTATGGGACGAAATAATGTTTTCACTTATAGCTGAATTACACTCCGAAGTCTCCCGATAAAGGTCAGTCCTAGAGTTCGAGAGAGCATGGTTTTGTGAATTTGAAAAATCCCTATAATTTGTAATCATTTTGTCCCTTTACTTCAGCTGAGATACTGCACAAGTACAGTGTATGAGGGTTGTTAATTTGTGCCGTCCAGTCTCCATATATCTCCAGTCTTTGCCATTAAGTTAAGAAAAAAAAATCATTTAAGGTGGGTATTGGACTTAAAAGGTGTGTCTTGTTTTCACTCCTGTTTGTTGTTTCTATGGACAGTCAAGCATGGCGTGCTGGAGGTAACAGGGCTCTCTTGTCATCGTCCAAAGAGGTCCTCTGATACGCACTCGAGCATTTTGTTACAGAGTTTGAAGTGGCAGGGATGACAATCAACACCTCCGAGCCAGAGGCCATGGCTGTCTCCCAGGAGGGGGGGGGGGCTTTCCGCAGCTTACTGGAGAGACGCTGCCGCTGGTGGAGGAGATTACAAATACCAAAGGACGCTATACACGAGTGATGAAAAAAAAGGTTTAATAAGTAAATAGATCAGGTCAGCTGAAGGATCATTAAGATCTCTATACTGGTCTGTGGTGATGAAGCAGGAACTCCATCTTTGGGCAGAGCTCTCTGTTTATTTGGTCTTTATTGTCAACTGTGATCAATGGCTGTGGGTAGTAACCAAAAGAACCAAACCTAAGTCTCACTGGAGAGATCATGTCTCACAGTATCCTTGGGGATTCCCAGGAGGAGCTGAATTGAGGGCTGGTTCTACAGATTTCTGGACTGGTGTTCTCTGTCTGTTACCACCATGATCCCCAAAGGGAAATGAATAAAGAAATGAATGCGCAGTTGAGTGAATAGCTGGTTTAAAACCATTCCAGTGTTACTTGAGACAGCTTACACGAAAACGTAAGGCAAATCACAAAAGGTTCCATTTAAATCACGAATTTATATCTGTACCACTTTCAGCAGATGATGAGAGTTAATTTCAAACAGATTGACTTGACTGGTTGGCATCAGCTGTGCCAGTTGGAGCTGCGTCAATTTGTGATCGGTGATCGGTTTAGGGTTCACCAGTTGAATGTGTCTGATAACTTGGTTGTTCATTCCAGTTACTACAATAATCCAACCATGCTGAAGCACAAGGCTGCATGTTTCATTTGATTTCAGACATGCTTTCAAAGAGCATGTGTCCTTTATATAATATTCAAACTTGAGTGTATTTTGTGACCCCACTGAGCAAAACATGGCCATTATTTCTCTGTTGATATTACTGTAAAAAGAGCACAAGTACACGGAGACATGACAAATTTCCAGCTAGCCCAGTTTATAGACATGAAGCAGCACATTCAGCATGGTGAGTTACATCATTTTCATGGCCCACCAATTAAATGGTGTTGTGTCCACTTCCAGACGAGGAGGGAAAGCAGTTGGCTATGTAATGCATGTGCGTTCATGATGAGCGCTGTGAAGGGCTGAGGAAAGAGTAGAGGAGGGTAAGAGGCAGCGAGAGGGACTGGGCATGTAAAGGACTAGGCAGAGCTGAGAAAGTCAATAGATTTTTTTAATACTCTTGCTACTGTATATGTGTATGTATGGGTGTGTGTATATATCCCATCTGGGGTCAATTCACCAGCCTTGCACCCAGTGTTTCCTGAGAAAATAGTAACTAAATATGAATGAATAAATAACACATCACAGTTTTTTGAAGCTCTGTATTCGCCGCTCCTTTGCCGAAATCCCGGCACACAATTTTTCGCCTATAGTGTTTGTTGAAACAGCGTAAGGAATCTATGACCATTCCTCATTGTATTACATTACTGTACATTAAAGTCATCTCTGCAGCTCCTCCAAGGCCCTCTGTTGTAGCCTTTCCACTTCAGCTCACTCGACTTGTGTTTAATTGAGTTAAGGTCAGTGAACGAGGATGACCGTGGCAAATGCTCGATTCTCAGGTCATTGACCATTTCTGTGTAGACTTGGATTCATTTTCGGGTCACTGTCCTGCTGAAAGGGCCAACCACAACTCAGCTTACATGCAGTTAATGATGTTATTTCTTAAGATGATTCGCAGGGCCTTTGGAGTGCCACATGATCAGAGTACTTTCAAACTAAATATGAGTTGGGATTATATTCTTTATATTTATACCTAAATCACCTTTTGTATGTTGACAAAAAGCTCTGTTTTTGTCTTGTATGAGTATCGAACCTAGTGACCCATAGGTGCTTCCGTTTGTGGCTTATTGACAGAACCCATCTCCTTGGCATACTAAACCCTACAGACCTAACAGACATTTCAGGCTGTTTTAATTGTGTTCATTATTGCACATGGAAATTCCAGATGTGTAGTTTTATAGCTATTGCCTGATCAATTCTGTAACCCACACAAAGTCCTGGTCAGAGTCATGGATCTGGAACCTATACATACATGCAAAGACTGGGATAAATGCTGAATGAAATGACAGTCAGGCAACACATACACACACATACATTCACAGTTAAAGGGAATGCAGGCACATACAAGGAGAACATGTAAGTCTCGGTACAGACAGTAACCTGAGCTCGGGATCAAACGTGGACTCTGGAGAACCGGCAATGGTACTCTCAGCGCCACCATGACAAACATGTTGATGGATAACTATGAGGAATTTGACCTCTGTATGACACTTGGACAAGAAATGGGAACATGCTTTTCATATGGTTATATAAATTCTAAAATATGGTCCTGTTCAAACATTTAAAAATGAAATTACAATACACTTACTGCCATAAGGTTTGATTTTTCCTCAAATATTCAGTTTTTGGTTAAGCACATCTACTAGAGAGGCTGAATATAGCTCTGAAATGACATACTCTTCTAATGTTTCGATTTCCAGACAACTCATTTTATCTCCATTAGTAAGGTAATAATAATTATTTTTATTTTTTTTTATGAAAATATGTGGTCAATGATGAAAAATGTCATTTCTCTTCCCAATCGGAATGTAAGCACTTTCTCAAATAGCGTGCATGAGAATGTCTCGACAAGTATTTGAGTGAGTATTGTCTCATGTTTCTGCCCTGAATCATGTGCAGTAAGTACACTAAACAAACACAAAACCATGTGAGGTAAATCACAAACACATCCGAAAGTGCAAAAATCTCATATTTCAGTCATGAGTTATGTGTTTTAAGAGCACTAAATAAACACATTTTTTCCCCCTTGTTTAAGCTTCCTTCTGCACACTAATCATGATCAGCATAGCTGCGGCATAAAAGAAGAAACTCCATTGAGTGTGTGTGTGTTGAAAGAGAAAAAATATATATATATCTGAAAAAAAAGATGCACAAATTATGTGGAGGACTTTCTCAGTTCTATGTTGGTGAGGTAAGGATTAATTAACAGGAACTTCGAGTATTCTGGGATATTCCTACTCACAGGAGTTTTCTTTGGGTTTAAGACCCTCTTTGCCCTTGGGAAGGAAGCCGCTGTGTGCCCAGTCCAGCATGGGTTTCACCTGGTCCTCTGGGTTATCCGAATCACACAGAGGAAATGTCTTCTCAGCACGTATGCTCGCCATCTAGAGAAAAGCAACGATATAGAAGAGAAAAAGTTTTTGAGAAAATTTTGATGACTTATTTTTATTCCATATTTCCTTCTTCAGTTAAATACAAACAAGCCAAATATGGAATGTAGTACGTGAAGCCACGTGTATGTTAAAATACAGATACGGTAATGCCAAAATGGCTTCGGAAACAGCCTGATACAGCTTAATAATGGAGGGTCATTTCCATAAAGGCAGCACATCAAAACAAAAGACGCCATGCTGTTGGCCTTTTGGGTGGCCTGCTGGTACTCATTACTAAGCTGTAAGCGTCTTGTTAGGAACATCGTAGGATGCAGTGTCTACATATGATGGTGAAGTGTAACACTTTGTGTCAGAGCTCAACTGTGTCGTCATCACCACCATCTTGGCAGGGGCCAATCCGTCTAAACGCTGGTTAATCCATAGATGTGCAAACAGGCAGAACAAATGGTGCCTGGCTGTTGGGTGCAATGCGCCTACTTACCTCAACCTAGCTAGAAGGACGGGAACCACCAGGGGTCACCCAATACGATATCACGTTACCTAAGTGCTGACCCAATTTATATTTCAGTTCTGATTCTATTAAATTCCTGACTCTGTATGCATTTTATCTTTTCAGATTTTGTTAACATGGCAAATAATTCGCTCCTACCACAGAACTTTTGTAACAAAGGAATTGCGATACATCACTGGATCAATTTTTCCCCATCTTTACTAGCTAGCTTTGGTTTAGCTTAGCTACAGTTATACAGGGTGGGCCATTTATATGGATACACCTTAATAAAATGGGAATGGTTGGTGATATTAACGTCCTGTTTGTGGCACATTAGTATATGTGAGGGGGCAAACTTTTCAAGATGGGTGGTGACCATGGTGGCCATTTGGAAGTCGGCCATCTTGGATCCAACTTTTGTTTTTTCAAGAGGAATAGGATGTTGGATTGTCTCCCGATCTGACCCCCTTAGACTTTTATCTTTGGGGTCATCTGAAGGCAATTGTCTATGGTGTGAAGATACGAGATGTGCAGCACCTGAAACTACGGATACTGGAAGCCTGTGCTGGCATTTCTCCTGCGGTGTTGCTATCAGTGAGTGAAGAGTGGGAGAAGAGGGTTGCATTGACAATCCATCACAATGGGCAGCACATTGAACACATTTTATAAGTGGTCAGAAACTTGTAAATAACTCATGAAAGAATAAAGTTATGTTAAAACCAAGCACACCATTGTTTTTCTTGTGAAATTCCCAATAAGTTTGATGTGTCACATGACCCTCTTCCTATTGAAAAAACAAAAGTTGGATCCAAGATGGCCGACTTCCAAATGGCCACCATGGTCACCACCCATCTTGAAAAGTTTGCCCCCTCACATATACTAATGTGCCACAAACAGGACGTTAATATCACCAACCATTCCCATTTTATTAAGGTGTATCCATATAAATGGCCCACCCTGTATGATAGTTTGCATTTAATTGAACTATCTCATCCATACCCTACATGTCGACCCACATTAACTCCTACATTTCTTATTAAGAATGTTGTAGTTTTACTTATCATGTCACATTCGCTAGTTCCAGTTAGCTAGTTAGGTAACTAGCTAAGACAGTTAGCCGTTCAACAACATTAACTTTTAAAACATTAAAACCGCAGACAGTTAGCCGTTCGACAACATTAAAACTTTTCTCTGCTTTTCTGGAGAACATTTCTGTATGTGTACTGTAGGTTTCGGATGTGGGAAGACATACACACGTGGACAAAATTGTTGGTACCCTTCGGTCAATGAAAGAAAAACTCACAATGGTCACAGAAATAACTTTAATCTGACAAAAGTAATAATAAATAAGAATTCTATGACTGTTAACCAATGAAAGTCAGACATTGCTTTTCAACCATGCTTCAACGGAATTATAAAAAAAAAAATGAACTCATGGAACAGGCCTGGACAAAAATGATGGCACCCCTAACTTAATAGTTTGTTGAACAACCTTTTGAGGCAATCACTGCAATCAAACGATTCCTGTAACTGTCAATGAGACTTCTGCACCTCTCTGCAGGTATTTTGGCCCACTCCTCATGAGCAAGCTGCTCCAGTTGTCTCCGGTTTGAAGGGTGCCTTTTCCAGACAGCATGTTTCAGCTCCTTCCAAAGATGCTCAATAGGATTGAGGTCAGGGCTCATAGAAGGCCACTTGTTTAGAATAGTCCAATGTTTTCCTCTTAGCCATTCTTGGGTGTTTTTAGCTGTGTGTTTTGGGTCATTGTCCTGTTGCAAGACCCATGACCTGCGACTGAGACCCAGCTTTCTGACACTGGCCAGCACATTTCTCTCTAGAATCCCTTGATAGTCTTGAGATTTCATTGCACCCTGCACAGATTCAAGACAGCCTGTGCCAGATGCAGCAAAGCAGCCCCAGAACATAACAGAGCCTCCTCCATGTTTCACAGTAGGGACAGTGTTCTTTTCTTGATAAGCTTCATTTTTCCGTCTGTGAACATAGAGCTGATGTGCCTTGGCAAAACGTTCAATTTTTGTCTCATCTGTCCATAGGACATTCTCCCAGAAGCTTTGTGGCTTGTCAATATGTAGTTTGGCATATTCCAGTCTGGCTTTTTTATGATTTGTTTTCAACAATGGTGTCCTCCTTGGTCGTCTCCCATGTAGTCCACTTTGGCTCAAACAACGACGGATGGTGCGATCTGACACTGATGTTCCTTAAGCATGAAGTTCACCTTGGATCTCTTTAGAAGTCTTTCTGGGCTCTTTTGTTACCATTCGGATTATCCGTCTCTTTGATTTGTCATCAATTTTCCTCCTGCGGCCACGTCCAGGGAGGTTGGCTACAGTCCCATGGATCTTAAATTTCTGAATAATATGTGCAACTGTAGTCACAGGAACATCTAGCTGCTTGGAAATGGTCTTATAGCCTTTACCTTTAACATGCTTGTCTATAATTTTCTTTCGAATCTCCTGAGACAACTCTTTCCTTTGCTTCCTCTGGTCCATGTTGAGTGTGGTACATACCATGTCACCAAACAACACAGTGACTACCTGGAGCCCTATATATAGGCCCACTGACTGATTACAAGATTGTAGACACCTGTGATGCTAATTAGTGGACACACCTTGAATTAACATGTCCCTTTGGTCACATTATTTTCAGTATTTTCTAGGGGTACCATCATTTTTGTCCAGGCCTGTTCCATGAGTTTATTTTTTTAAATAATTCTGTTGAAGCATGGTTGAAAAGCAGTGTCTGACTTTCACTGGTTAACATTCATAGAATTTTTTAAAATTATTACTTTTGTCAGATTAAAGTTATTTATGTGACCATTGTGAGTTTTTCTTTCATTGACCGAAGGGTACCAACAATTTTGTCCATGTGTGTATGCTATGCGTATCACATCCACAGCATATGATGCATTGATACTCATCCAACCGTTCAGTAAACACTTAATCCTTGTTTTATAAAGAACTCCCTCTTTATAAAGAAGTACTTCCCTCTAAAGGGACAAATAAAGCCAAACCAGGCCAACAAAACGGCCCCTAGAACATAACAGATACATTTATTTTTCCTGGTATTAAACATAAAAAGTTAACATTGTTTTATCCAACAAACTGCAAGATTTCTTAATCTAGCTAATTAGTTTATTATAGTATTAAGAATTTAACAACATTTTTATTATAGTTTATAGTATTATTATAGTTAGTATAGCGTATAATATGAATACATACTGTAGTGTTCTGTGATGCATTACAGAAAAAAGCTGCTCTGACAGCAAATAGAGGTTGGAAATATGGGTTTCTGTTCATGAATAACTTTTTTGACTTGCATTTCCTTGCTCTAAAAACATTCTTACTTTACTTAGCAGTCTTAACTTAATTTATTCAATTACTCAGTAATAATAATTAATAATTGACATGATTAGCATAAAAAATATAGCTTGCACCAACCTATTTTCTATTTACATTAATATAATAGCGGATAGGCCGTGTCACTCAAAGACACAATATTAAAGCATAAGGGTTTAATAAATTGTGTTTAAAGATGTGGGATTGCTTTTTAAAAGTATAGCATTAATCAAACTTAATCAAACACAGATGACAAAATGGAGAAAAATTGTCCATAGTACATCAAACGAAAGGTGGAAAATCTGCGGGAAGAACAAGGCAAGGAGTGCAGACATGTAGGGCTCTGGTTCGCGAGCGTGCCTGGACTTGCTGACCTTTGTGTCGTTTTAGTGTCTGACCTTATTCACTAAAGGAAGGCAATTAGGGGAGCTTTCGGGGGAATTCCACAAAGCTTTCAGATAAATGTTTACCTAGACTCTTATCTTTCAGTCTTTTAAATATACACAGTCGCTGGTACTGTATATACTCAGCTGGACAAACGGAATGCAGATGTCGCAATGTGTCTGCTACCTTTCTCACATTTACACAGCATGTGTACGGGTCCATCAAGTTTCCATTAAAACTACATTACTGAAACCTTATGTGCCATGATCATCAACATCAGCATTTATCCAATAAGACGTCTCACCTCCAGGGCCTGGAATATGGCTCTGCGGTAGGAAGCCAGCTTTGTGTACGACGACTGATTGAAGAATTTGGAGAAAGCTGTGATGGAATCCAGTTTGTCTGCGGACACCTGCAAGCCAACCTCACACTTTATTCACCGCATAATTACATTTCTTTATTAGTTATTTCTAAGTTGTTCAGCTTAGTTGTAATATCTCCCATGTTTTCCAGCGTCAGACTCACCTCAGAGAACTTGCCATCACCAAACCACTGGAGCCAGCGCATGCCATGTGAGGCCTGTCTCTTCCCTGTGGCTCTCCAGGTCACCACCATGCCAGGCCACCATGAGAATCCCTTAATTTTGCCCCATACCAGCTCCCCAATTCCAAAGCCCTTATTGTCCTACAGAGGGGACAGATGATTAAATAAGGACATGGACAACATTCAAAGGTTGACAAAGTGACATAAATTACCTTTTTCAAATGTTGAATGACACTATAATATAATATAATATAATATAATAACATATGATGATCATTAAATAATAGAATATCATCAGCTTTACAGCTGATTTAACAACAAAAAAAATATCTATATTGAAAAAGCTAAATATTGCATTCTCCTACAAGAGCATGAAAGAACATCCAGTTTAGCATGGTCACCCTGTTTAGCATTACAGATATGAAGACCGCATCTACAGGACTTGTCTGAGCATGACCTTTATTATCAACTTAGTAACTGTGCACTTTTATTTCTTGTTTGTTTCCTAGAGCTTTTCTACTCATACAGTTACAGTCAATAGAGACTCTGTTAAAATCTCTGACTCACAATGGCGTAATTCAAAAACTAACGGTCTCTTCGAGGATGTTGCCATTGAGCTCTATAAAGATGTATCCGATGGGCTTTGTAAAGTTTAACCCTGAGGCTAGACAATGACACAATGATGTCTGTCTGAAGTTGAAAGAAAGGGCTCTTCTGTAAAAGAGACTCTTGCTACTTTTAAAGGACAGGTGGACAAACATAACTGAAGTCGAATGTAAAAGAAGAAAGGGGGACAAGACAAGACAGGAGGACATGCGCTGCACATGGCCGCACTGAGCTGGTGTGTGGGTGTGGGTGTTGAAGTGTGTACATTGTATTCAGGCTGGCTGGTCGTGTCGGCAGTGGAGGTGGATGTAGTGCTGCTTTGAGCTGAGTCTTTAGAGTCCTGCTCCATCAGCTCTAGCTGGGGGCCTTCAGGAAAACTAGGAACCTACAGTACAGACACAAAGGTACGAGTTTGTTAGTTTGGAGGACAAAACTTTTGTACTGAGCTACGTGCTAACCCCTTTACTTACTGCACCTGCAGGATATTTGTGATGGCCAACACATTTCAACACGTTCCTTGTTCAGGGAATAGGACACAATAACCTGATCCTTACTTTCTTTTTTGTAAAAGGCAGTTGAGATGGCTACTACAACAACAAGGACAAGCAAACACACCCGTCTATCTGCTGCCATATGAAATGCTGTGCAAAAATCTTTGGCACCCTTGTGTGTTTAGTACAATCTTCATTATAGATTTTTCTTTTTCCATTTTATGACTTTATTAGTACAAAAACATTCCTGATGTTTAAACATCAGTATTCCAACACAAAATTTAAAATTACAAAAAAATATTTGCATGCCAGAAAAGAGAGCAGCATATTATATAAGCACCCACTTTTTAGGCAAAAAAACAAACAAAACTGGAAGCTGCTGGGTTTTACATGGGGAAAAAAAAGAAAAAAAGAAGCAGGTGCAACAGTCAGAGTTCTTAGAAGAACTGTGGCTGGTTCTGCAGGATGCTCAGTAAAATTTCCTTATAAAATTCAAATTTTATTCGTTACATACACAGTCATACACAGTACGATATGCAGTGAAATGCTTATATGGCCGCTCGTGACCTTAAAAGCAAATTTGTTGATAAGAAATAAATTATGGAATAGAATAAGAATAAAACTTTTCTGTAGAAAAAAAGAAATAGAAGAACAAAATATAAAATATAAAAAATATATTTTTTTAAACATAGCTGTACAAAATATAGACAATATGGCTGTACAAATATGGAAAATATGGAAACTGTTGTGGAAATTGATATAGAATTTAAATAGAAATGTCTGGGGAGTGTGCAAATATGCATGAATGTGAAGATGTAATGACCATAAATGTGCAATGTGCGAAATGAAATGAAACAGAAATGTAAAACTGCACAGATTGTTCTGTACCTGAGACTTAAACGTCCACCTTGTCACACCAAATACTGACTTTGTTTCATTAACTACTGTTTACTGGTCTTAATTTTTTTTATGTATGTTTATTTATGTTTGTTTGAAGGAATCCTTGCTCTAGAGACTTTTGCACACCACTGTAGATTTAAAAAAAAAAATGGAGAGAAAATAGTAATTAGCCATACTTACTTTTAACAGTCTTGGAAAGTATATTAGATTCATATTAGAATATTATATGTTTCATTTTGAATCTGTTCTGTGTTCCATTAATATTTAATGTCAACCTTTAGACTTATAATTTTCTGAAGAACAGACTTATTGGAATCTATTTAGAACACCGGCCACCCCCCCCCCCCCTTCCCACACACACACACCCACACAGTATACATAATTCCGTTACAATTACTTCCTGTTGAAGCTGCACATACACCATTAAGTAGGGGTTATCTTAAAAATGTTGAAGTGTTCCTTATAATTAATCAGATGAGGGTCAATACTAAAACGCCTGCAGCGGAAGGAAAAAAAATAGAGAACCCCCATGTGGGCAAACAGACGCGAAGCGTGAAAAACAAAGCGTGAAAGTCGACGGACCAGAGATAAAAACCTATAAAAACACATAAATGTGGGCCTGGTGAAATAGAAATTCAGCTTAAGAAATGGAGCGTCTTAAAAAAAACACGAAGCCTACTTAAGAGGCGGACAAAGAACTTCGCTGGGAAATAATCTGCCAATCTGAACAATGATTTTCAGGTTTTTTTTCATAGTCTCAGTGAGAGTCATGAGATATTTCGAGTATAATTCCTGCCTCAGAGTCAAACAGAGGTTAGGTTTCATATTGCAATAAACAAGCAGTTGCACTGGAAGGCTTGCATAATTAACCTGCCTGAACCATATTGTCCTTTTGTTTAGTGCAAAGCAGCTACCTTACAGTATATACAGTACATAAAGGAAGGGATTCCTAGTTAAATAAGACATTTTGAAAAAAAAAAAAAAACTTTATCAAGTATAAATGATAACTGTATATGTCTTATACATAGTTTCTCCTACATGAGAAACAACAACAACAAATAAAATACAACGAGAAAATTCTACAGCTAAAAATCTGATATGCGTTTATTTGCTGCTTCAGCGATATTTCTCTACAGATTACAGAATTAATTGCTCCAAATCAGAGCACATGCACACTGCTTGTACTTTGCGTGATCAAGCATGATTCACAAAACAGCCCGGGTTGTGCTTCAGCATCAACAACATCATGAGCTGGACCACAAAGCCTCAATGAAAAGGCATTGAAGGAGATGTCTATTCATTCTTAAGAACTTGAGATGGTTGGAGCTCTGCTAATTGTGGTTTGTCATAATAGTGCCTCAGCCGGTGCCAACTCACATGGCTGGGTAATATTTGCTTTTAAATCGCTATTGTTGCTTTTTAAGAAACAGTTGTTTGAACACGAGGTAAAAAAGAGGGAACAACGCAAAAGCAGTTGTATTAAACCTCTCTCAAATGTCATCAAGAAAAGAGATGCTTGAAAGCTGACATGGAAACAGATCGACCGTATGAGAGCTAACAGAGAAAGGACGGGCTCATAACCCTGTGACAGATCTGATGAGGAATGCTTGAGCAAAGCTGACAAGCAGACTAAAGCGGAGTGAACATGCAGTTACTTTGCAATGAGCTGCGAATGGTTTAGCTTTATTTTAGTTTCGCTTCTGATAGAAAATGTTTATTCATTCTGCATGATTTCCCCTAATCAGGCAAAGTTTGTGTGTAAAATTGTAATTCACGCTGGCGTTGATTAACTTTAACAGAACTGCCCAAAGACATTTATTTCCTCTGACAAAATTGTGCCCATGAATGAGTTGCCACCATATAAGCAATAAGAACAAAAACAAGAACTATTGTCTACTACTACAGTGGAACCTCAGATTGCGAGTAACGTGGTTTGAGAGTGTTCCGCAAGACAAGCAAACATTTTTAATAAATTTTGACTTGAAAAACGAGCAAATGAGTCTTGGTTTACGAGTGCCGAGTATCACACATGCACTCTTGTTTTGACACCGAGCATCTCTCTTGCGCTGCGGAATTAAGGGTAATCGTCTCCCTTGCTGGTTCTAACTGCTCGTCTCTTACTGGTATAATCAACATCTCCCTCTCTGTTTCAACGTGCCTCCTATGTGTGTGCACACGCGTAATTTGACACCGACACACACACACACACACACACACAAGGACACACGCACACACACTCTCTCGCCTTTACACCCCCCTCCCCGTCTTCACATACACACACAGACACTCTCTGCTTTACACAGAAAACTCTGCTCTGTCGCGATTCTTCTCAAAGGTAAAGTGCTGGTTCATTTGTTATAATTTTTTTACTTTACAGCAGTGATTCCGTTAGTATGCGCTCACGCGAGTGTCATTAGAGAGATTTCTTTTTTTTCCCCCATTAAAACAGTGTTTCCGTTGTGTGTGTGTGTTTGTTGTGAAACTTAAAAAGCGAGGTGGGGGGAGGGAGGAGGAGTTTTACTGTGTAAGACAAGGCGAGGGAAGGGGCTAATTCCACACACATACACACAAATACACGGCGCCTGCGCGCACAAACGGACACACTTATCTGTCCAGATTTATTTTTTACCTTTTTAAAACGTAAAGTGCAGGTTAATTGGTTTACGAGTGTTTTGGAATACGAGCCCACTTCCAGAACGAATTATGCTTGTAATCCAAGGTTCCACTGTATCAGATTCGAGAATTCTATATACAATGCTGTAGTATCGTATGTAGTCGTCTATACCGCTTTATCCTGTAATCAGGGTCACGGGGGGCCTGGAGCCTATCCCAGGAGACTTAGGGCACACCATGGACAGGTTGCCAATCCATCGCAGGGCACACACACACTTTCACACACTACTGGCAATTTGGTAAGCCAGTTAGCCTAATCTGCAGGTTTTTGGACTGTGGGAGAAAACTGGAGTACCCGGAGGAAACCCACCAAGCACGGGGAGAACATGCAAACTCCATGCACACAGAGACGGGAATCAAGCCTGGCCGGGAATCGAACCCAGACCCTGTAGGTGCAAGGCGACCTAATAGGGGATCAATACTTGTTTGTTGACTGCTTATCAATTAATAAATAATTTCTGTAAAAATTGTGATAAAGCTACCAAAGTGAACATATTGTAGAGTAGCTCTAGATGCATCAAGATGTTATGCTTACTTCTAGAGTATATACAGTATATTGCAATGCTGCCACTCTCAAATACTGTACATGCATCTTAGAAATAACGGTCACAAGCAATCACTCACAATCACAATGCTCAGTTTCTCACACTCACAGATGAACTCTTATATACCTGTGATTGACTGTGTAGTCAGTGTTCTGTGTTGATATTCAGATATTTTGGTGTATTAACTTCATTATACTGTCCAGCACTTGTGTTTTCCCGGATCTTTAGAAATCATATAAAGCTGATGGCTTTAAAGGGATAGTTCGGGTTTTTGCAAGTCTGTCTTAATCATAATTAAGTTGCCTATCAGTGCATTACCATAGGTCTTGGTCGCTATAACTTTTCCTGCTTTGCACACCGACTGTGAGGTTTCTTCCAATAAATATAATAGTGAGTAAGTAATTGAAGCCAAAATTTCACATCCCTTGTTCAGTGCAAAAGTCCCATTGAGCTAAATCAAGTTGGTATTTTTCAAAGTTACAGTGTGTTTAATACAAATTTATGTCTTCTTTCCAATGGCTAACCAAAACTAGCTCTATGGCTAACCAAAAAGAAAGAGTCTCAGCAGAGTTTTGGAATGCATTTTTGCACAGAATGAGGGTTGCGGAATTTAGTCTTGGTTACAAACTCCATGGTCCGTCTGCAGAGGGGGAAAATTTATAACAAACCATAATGTACTTATATGAACCTCAATTTTGATTTAACACAGACATGACAAAACCCAAACCATCCATTAAATATGCAGGAATTTGCATTTGTGTGTGCTGACGTTACCAAACTGCAGGGCTCCTGCTTGCTGCGACCCCTCTCTCTGTTACGGGGTTTTGCCTGAGCTGCTAGTCCAGCCTGGAAGATGGTCCTGGGACGAGGCCTCTGTCTAAGCCCGGAATCGCAGCCTGAACCCAGATCAGACTTTTCCTGCAATGACAAGATGTACTGCTACTATACGTTTTTTTTTTTTTTTTTTACTAGAACACTCACATGCACACACATGTAATTTCTCTGTGCTGACTTATCTGATTAACTGACTTCTTTTTCGAGAAAAAATTTCCTACCCATGACCAAATTGCAGTAGGAACCTGTTTGGCTACCTGTCTGCTGGCTGAGTATCTCGAACATGCACATACACACACAAATAGGCTTGGGGGAAGCAACCTAAGCTATACAGTTTATTGCATAAGAAGTAATGTTTGTTTTCCTAGCAAATGTTCGAAATTCCTTCTGCTATCAGATATCAGACTGATCTCTTTGACACCCAGAATGTTACTTAAAAAAAAAAAGAAAAGAAAAAAAAAAGGTCAGTAAACATATCTTTATTTTAAATCCCAGGGCATACACCAATGAACACAAGTAAACTTATGAATATGTGACTCCTGCTTAATGTATTAATGACAAACACAAAGCATCCTCGTGAACTTCTATGATTCTGAAGTCTCAGTGTGGTGTAGTGAGCACAGACCTCACTGCATGAGTCCCAGGCACTCTCGTAATCTGTTTCTGAACGCTGCCGAGATCTTTTCCTCCTCAGGCTGTTCACACTCTCATCTTAGAGTGAGAGAGAGAGAGAGAGAGAGACGGGGGAGGAATGAATTATTTAAAAAATACAAAGTCATATTTACACATGTCATAGTTTTCCCTGTTGGAAAGAATCCAAACGGATTCTTGCATGATTATTGCTATGCATTGTTATTACAAGGTATTTGGTATCTGTGCATATCTACCTGCAGGTGATGCTGCGCCCCCGTTCTGTTTGGGGCTGAACGGTGAAGGTGGTTCTGCCCCGGTTAAGGGGCTGTTTTCGTTGGTCATCTCCAGTCCGCTGTCATTCTCTGACAAACCCTCCACTGTGGACATGTCACCGTTTACTGCGGCCTGAGAAAAAGAATTCGGGAGAAAAGGAGATTTTGTCTTAAAATGACTCATATTTCAAATGACTGCAGGCGCTGACTCTTGGAGGAACTGCAACAATCATACTGTAATCGTGATTAGGTGATTTTTAAAGGAGCGTAACAAGGTGAAATAACAGTGACAGAATTACTCATATTTGTAAAGATGACACCATCTTTGAGAAAACTAATGTAAAGGATGATTTCACATTCATCACACAGAGACACCTTTATTATAGGTATCATATGAGGACTGTTTAAGTGAAACCAGGACTTTCGATTGTACAAACAGGAGAGTAAAACTGTATTTCCCTATATAATAAATGCTACACTATTGCACTCATCCTAGAATTTCACTAGTGCTTGGTTACCATCAAGGTAGAAATTTTTCTGGAGACATGATCAGACTGCCTGCTACCAGTGGCGGCTGGTGCAAAAAAATTTGGGGGGGCGCAAACAAAATTAAAATTAAACTTTTAATACTCGCCTGTAAATAGTAATTTATCAAGTGATTGCGCATCATTACTACTAGTATAAAATAAAGGCATGACTCACATCGCCTCCAGTCAGCCAGCTCCACTTGCCATAAGAAGTGCTTTAAAAGACTCGTTGAGAATGGTCCAATCACATGAGCCCAAATATGATTTGGAATAAAAACAATATGATTCGCTAAGAACAAAAGTGGGAGGGTTCAGGGCGCACAGTGCTGCGCCTCAAGGGTGATTTGAAAAGATCCAATCAGAGCTCAGCCTCAAGTCACATGCTTTTCAAAAATGTATGTTCCTACATAGACACTCGTTTGTCCAGCGCCCCGTGTACACGAACACAAATGAACGTAATACAGTTTAGATTTTTTTTTTTTTATATTAAGAAATACAATGGAATATTGTGACGTTATTTCATTATTAAAATAAATAATTATTATGTTAAATAATTACATGTTAAAGTAGCATTCTACGGCCTCCGAGTGGCGCAGTGGTTAAAGCGCTCGCCCTATCATCCGGAGATCGCTAGTTCGAATCCCGGGTGGTGCTGTAACCTCTCGCAGCCGGAGGTCTAGAGAGAGCTGATTGGCCGAGCTCTCTCAGAGGGGAGGGATGAGAGGTACTTAATGCTCCCACATTAATCACGGCTCTACAGCCAGTCAGGGGCGTCTGTGAGCTCGCGCAACGGAGGGAGTGGATAACGCTGTCCTCCGAGTGTGTTACGCCGCCCCCAACGGTGCGCGAGCGAGCAGTTCGAAAAGATGCGGTCGGCTGGCGTCACGTGGTTCGGAGGAAACATGTGATAGTCTTCGGCCCTCCCGGCTGAGTGGTAGTAGTAGCCTTAATGTGGGAGCCCCCTAGTGACGGGGAGGAATTGGACACGACTAAATTAGGGAGAAAATCGGGGAAAAATACAAAAAAAAAAAAAAGTAGCATTCTACTCTGCCTAACTTTAAGGGAGGCGGCGCCCCTGCGCCCCGTATTGACAAGCCGCCACTGCCTGCTACACATCTGAGACGCTGATCTCCAAGGAACTTTCATCACATGTCACGGTTTGACTTGAACACCCTTCGAATATACACCGTTATTAAATTAAATGTTTTGGGAACATTGTAAGAACATTCATCTCACCTTAGAACTTTGTTGCTTACCCTCAGATATAAAGTCATTAAAGTCATTCATAACTGAGTGCATATAGCCTATAGTTTACTTTGGGCCTAATCACTTATAGCAAGTATTACTCAGTTTCACTTTTCTGTATGCCACTGGCATCGAAACCAAACATTCCAGTTCTATCCACCGAATCTGTCAAGCTCTCATTAGCTTGTCTTCACTGATCAGCCTTATGGAACCTGCATTAAGAACTATACATGGGATTTCTTCATGTTGCATATCTGAGCAACAGCTTAACTGTGCATTATCATTCGTTTAATTTCAGCCGATTCCTGGAACACTGGGTGTGATGCGTACACGTCCAAACACCTGTTCACATCTGGGGTGGGGAATTTAACAGAACCGATCCACCTATATGCATGCTTCAGGGAGTTGGGGGGAAGCTGGAAATTCCAAAGGAAACCCACATGGACACGGGGAGGAGACGTGCAACTGTGCACATGCCATGACCCAAGTTCAGGGACTTTCAGGGGCTGTGAGGCAGCAACACTATCCAATGCACAACTATATTGATTTGTTCCTAAACAGAAAGTTTACCAGCTGTCGCATAAACCAGATTTGCTGGTTTAAGTGCAATGGTGTGTTGGGTCATTTATATTTTATATTCTTATATAATCTTCTCCAGCTATAATCCTGACACCCAGAAACCTTAAAACAATCAAATGTAACCAGGGTCTTATCAATAGTATACAGATTTAAATGGAAGCTCTCCAAAAACATGCAAAACACAAAGACTGGCAAAATGCAGATACAGTGCATTTATCTTCAAAGGAAAACTATTTACTCAGGAAGCAATTGATACGACCCAAACACAAGACATATGACAGAACTAAGTATAAGAGGGCTCAAACTGTCGACATGAATATGCAGTTACAGAGCAGCTATGTTTGTCATCTTGCAACACGGCACCAGCATTCGGCTTCATTCAAACAAGATAAAAGTTAGGGCAGGTCTGAACATCAACACTTCTTCCTTTTTTCCCAGGGATAAATCACATGCAGGGTCACACACAGTTTTTGGAATATGACAGCCTCTTATAAACTGAAACTGAGAGACTGGCTGTGTTATGCTGGGATAAAAAAAAAAATACAACACAGGAGCCAGACAGGCAGGAAAGGGGTTCTACAAGCCTGCTGCGATGGCAGAACAGGATGTAGGTCTGCACGTGAAAACACAGCAGTGACCTCTGAGCGTACAGATGGTCAAAACATAAATCCAGTTTTTCATTTTCCTTAGGTAAGAGGAAAATTCTCTTTATGTAGATGTCTTCTAAAGATACACAGTATATCATTTTTTATTAGCTAGGAAAAAAAAGCAGTCAAAATGTGCTTTTTTTATGAATAAACAACACACTAGTCAACTAGGCTACAAAAGCTTTAGGACAAAGACATAGAGTACTGTTCACAATTCTTGCTCTACCCTTGATTTCACTCACTCACTCATTGTTTATACCGCTTTATCCTGTATTCATGGTCGAAGGGGCCTGGAGCCTATCCCAGGAGACTTAAGGCATGAGGCTGGGTATCCATCGCAATGCATACACACACTCATTCACACACTACGGGCAAATTGGGAACGCCAATTAGCCTAATCTTCAGGTCTTTGGGAGGAAAAACACCAAACACAGGGAGAACATGCAAACTCCATGCAAACAGAGAAATGGGAATCGAACCTGGACGGGAATCGAAATCGTACCCTTGAGGTGCAAGGCGACAGAGCTAACCAATACACCACCGTGCCCTACCCTTGATTTCTTCATTTGAATTCAATTTAATTTAATTATGACGACTAAAGAAATGGGAACAAATGTTTTACTATGACCGTCTGCAAAGTGCCTAATGATACAATTTAATACTTGGTTGTTTATGTAACAACCTCGGCAGGAACCTCATTTCCCCTCTCGTCTGTTCCAACCACTCAGCATTCAGGATCAGCATCGGTGTTATACTAAACACTGGCAAGATTATCTGTCGTCATCTGCACCTCGTTCTCACCGGTTCATGTCTCAATTTATACGTTTTTTTAATGCTTGAATGATTCCTGGGTCACTGTGTGGCATTACACACAAAAACATTTCTCTGAAGCTGGTCAGGCACAGGGACTGGACTGAAAATGGAAGCTCAAGACTTTTGCACAGTACTGTATATATGATAATATAATAAAAATGTTATGCGTTTACGCCTCTGCCTTACTCTGCTGTAGTGGGTATTGTTATCTGCCGGTGACACTAGTGAAAGGGTCTGGTCAAAGGAAGCACTGGTGGATCCCTTTAACAGATTTACAAGACACCAAAAATGGTTGACTTACATTGGTTGACATTGCTCCGAACACTTCTCATCCACTTTGCCCTGCCAACTGCTGATGATGAGGGGGCTACACCTAGCAGCATGACCTACTGATGACCAGCCCTGCCCACACTTACAGGTTAATCGGTGGGAATATGGATTAAGACTTGGAGAACAGAGCAACCAAAGGCAGAAACACAAAACTAATAAAAGTGAAAACCCAGATGGAACTGGTAAAACATTCTGTTTTCTCATTAGTGCACAACATTAAAGAACTTATGGTTGGTTGGTAGCCAACAAGTTCCAGTTGTAAATAAACCAATGATCTGTGCTATATTAGTAGTCAGCTCATGCAATTCAGCGGTACAGTCCTTCTTTTATTTGGGTACTCTTATTATACACAACACTTCAGGGAGTACGTGCCTATGATAAATCATTGCGAAGAAAAGCAACAGCCTCCAAGAATATAGTATTATCCCTTAATAAAAAAGTAACCTGGTGTTAGACAAAAACGTTTCCAACTGTTTTCTTGTTGGTGATGTGGCACTGATTGAGCGCATGGCATGTCTAGCTCTCCATTCACCCACCCGACTCAATCAAACTCAGCACATTGTTGCAGTGGAGCAGCACATGAAGCAGTAATTCAAACGGATATAGTTTTCTCACTGACAACAATATGCGGGAAGATTTCAATTGCTTCAGGTTTTTTTTTTTACTTAGAACTTGCTGTCGGTTATTATCTGTAGCTCAGAACATATAATTAAAATATAATTTTTTTCAGTAAATTAGTAAATTAGCAGCAAGCAGCAAGGGGTGCGGTATCGCACTTGCTTTACCGTGCCGTTGTGATGAAAAGAGAGTTGAGCCAAAAGCGGACGCTATCGATCCAGCGGTCGATCTTGCTACCCTCACGTATGGGAATGAACATTGGGTCACCCCAAAAGATCACAGAAATGAGTAGCCGAAATGGATAACTAATTCTCCCTTGTAGAGAGGATGAAAAGCACAGTCATCCGTTGGAATCTCAGAGTGCAATCGCTGTTCCTTTGCGTGAAAAGGAGTCAATTGAGGTGGTATGGGCACATGGTGAGAATGCCACCAGGACGCCCCCCTAGGGAGGTGTTCTTGGCATGTCCAGCTGGGAGGAGGCCACAGGGCAGGCCAAGGACTAGGTAGAAAGATTATATCTCCACATTGGCCTGGGAATGCCTCAAGATCCTCAGTCAGAGTTGGCTGAGGCGGCCAGGAAAAGGGAAATTGGGGTTCCCTGATGGACCTGCTACCCCTGCAAACCAATAGGGGAGGAGCTTAATGAAATGTGAGTAAGTTAGAACACAGCGATTCACGCATATGCTGGTAATCATCTTCTTAAACTAACTACACTGATCAGCAATAGCATTACAATGCAAAACATTATGCCCAGTATCCTCTGAATTCAGCTCTCGGCGCATGACTCCACAAGACCTCTGGGGGTATACTGTGGTGCTTGACACCAGGATCCTTTGGATGCAGTGGGATGCCAGATGGGGCCTCTGTGGTTTGTCCCATGGGTGCTTGATCAGATTGGGATCCGGGGAAATTCAGCGACCTTGAACTCTTTGCCTGCTCTTTGGGGCTGTGGTGGACAACGTTTTCCTTTCTATTATTGCCAGCATTAACTGTGCTGCATTGGTTTTTCTGTAGGATCAGACCAGACGGGCAGGCCTTTGGCATCTGTGGGCATTGGTTAGCCATGGTTGCCCATGATCCTGTCACCAGATTATTAGTCTGTGATTGCTAATCAGTGTTCATGTGTTTATGTTTAGTGGTGTTAATGTTATGACTAATCAGTGTATGTGGAAAATAACCTTGATTAACAGTTAAACTGAGCGATACAGCGTATAAAAGGCAGTAAGAGTTTAGACCTATTGCGATAATTATAATGTTAGTAACAAAAGTAGTAAATAGTACTGAAGTGGTGAAAATAGCAATAAAACACAACTTAAGTCAATTTAAGTTTTTAACCTTATCTTTACACACTAATTCTCCAAATAGTAATAAATGAATGAAATTATTCTTTACAGTAGGACTTGGCTTTGAAGTATATTTAAGTATATTTAAGGATTTTTGAGGCATAACCAGTCAGGAACAAGAAGTGCTAGACATGGTGGAGGTGGAGGCATTCCCACTGATATGGCTTATTAGCTACTGTAAGGTAGCATCACATCCAAAATGTAAAACACATGTTTATGTGTGGCATTGCTAGTGTATTGGAGTTACACCATTAAATAAACCAATAAATTAAGAAGAGTTTTTTTTTTAATTACAGGATTTTTTAATCACTGGGGACTGTTACCATATTAACGCAGTTAACCACTTAAATTTCTATAGAATCAATGACATATAATCATAATAATATTCAAATTAAATAGGACACACTGTAATAAAACATCGATTCAATATTATACCTTACATGTATGACCTTTGTGTTTGTTTTATATCAGTCGTAGACATTAAAGTTCAAGCCCCCTCCTTTCTGTATTCTGCTCGCAAAGGAGGGTGTCAAACCACTATATATGTGTATGCTTCTATAATAAAAATCAGACTGGTGAAAGATCAATCATCTGTGTGTGGCTGTTCTTTGACCTGTTCTCCTGAGCTCAGAGGTGCAGTGCAGACGGACCGGCTTGCAGAGAGAAACTAGTAGAGAGCGTACTAGTTCAGAAAATACAACCCTAACAAACAACAAAGTCTTTTTTTACTCTCTAAATGGTTAGGCTTGTGGTTAGATGTTTTCAGATAGACCTAATATGGAGTAAAATAAAAATAGTTTAAAAATACGATTTAGTAGTGACTGTAGTGACTTGTATTCCATGCTACGCAAACACACACACCAGATAGAGAAGCAGACCGGGAGCAAGCAACAGATGGACAGCGAGTATGTCAGGGTGTGTAAGTCAGAGAGGAACACGGAGAGAGGGTACAGTTGGATATTTCCCATTAGAGCAATTAACGAAAAAAGAGGCTGGAAAAGAAAGTCCCTCCCTTCCTTACTCCCTCTGCTCTGCCCCGCTCTACATGAAAGGTCTGCTGTGTGGGTAAATGCCCCCTCTCTCCTCAGAATGCACCCGTTAACCCTGTAACCACACACACACACACACACACACACAGACACACGCACACACTCCCTAACGCCACATGCCACTGGATCTAGTCTTCTGAACTGGACACACTATTCAGTCAAAGGGATGACTTATAAGCACTGTAGGACATGCCTCTCACATTGCACAAGTGAAGGAGTTTTCAAAGCTTCAAACAAAAGAAGTCTTCAAACAAAAATTTTAATAAAAAATAGATTATTATTTACTAAGGTTGTTTGCACTGACAAAAAATAACCTGACTAAATTATAACGTTGCTGAGCAGCGGTTGCCTGTGTTTGAGGCAGCATCTGCCTCATGAAAAAGAAAAATAACAGTACATCCTACTGTTGAGAGGGGAAAAAATCCTGGTGAGGCCACCTTAAGCTTATGTTATATAAGGCGCTTATAGTGCCTATGGTGTCTGGGTTGGAAAGATGGCATAGTTTTGCACATGGTTTTGCTCCTCTTTTTGTGACACGAGCAGCTCTGGGTGTCAGTGTGCTGAAGTATGCAGAAGAGGGTGGGAAGTACTTTCCTCCTTCCTGCTGTGGCACCATGAGTAGCAGTTCAAAATGATCAAGTTAGTCAGCTTTACATGGACAGTATCGAAAGCTTGCTGTGGATAAACAGAAAGAAAACTAGCATATGGGCAAAAACGCACACTCTCACTGAGAGAATTAGTGAGAACAAGTGTTGATTGGCCAGCAGGTAAAGATTTTTTTTTTTTTCCAAAAACTGTGAAGGCTTAAAGGCTAAAAGAGGTTCACTTCATACTCTCGCTTGCTCTGGGATTGGACTGGGCCCCTTTGGGTAAAAACATAGTGAGAGACAGAGGGAGAGAGAGAGAGAGAGAGAGAGACTTATGGGCTAAAGACCAAATGGCACTCCCTTAGAACTCCCAGCGCTCCTTGATTGTTCACAGCCATTTCTTTCATCAGTACACCCATACTATACACACCCCATAGTCATTTCTTCCTTATAGAGTGATACAATTAATACGATTCATTTCCATAGAACATATGGGTGAAGTAAAAAAAATCTACAATGCGGAGGAAACCCTGCATGACTTAGACCTGTCATGCCACCATAAATTTCACCAAGGACATTATATAAGATATATTCTGAAGGGCGGAATGGACTAAGATCCTCATCAAAGTGTCTCCAAGGGTGTTAGACATTACAGGAAGAAACTGTGCTTTTTTTCTTTTCAACAGACTCTACACCAAATACTAAATCGTCCATTGTAATATGTAAACCCTTGAATTCGTCAAGTTATCTTACAGTAGATTATTCAATAACTACTATAATTTTTCAGTAATAACATAGAACCTAAAGGAAAGTATTGCATAGTAAATGTGTACCTGCTGCCTGGAGTAAAAAAAGAATTTCACTGCGTAATTTTACTGCATCTCCTTATGTTTGAGCTCTTTAAAATATAATTTACGTCATTCATTTCATCCAGTCATTTTATTTATGTTGATGAAGGGTGTCAACAATTTTGGCATGACACAGAATGAGACAATCTTGCCTGAAATATATATATATATATATATATTTGGGTGTTTTGATTAGTCTATAATTATACTTTGTATTAAAATTCAAATGTTTTTAGAATGATTAGTTGTTTAATAGGTGGCATTTGCAGTTGGATTGTGGGAAGAAAAAGTGAAACTTAATTGTTGAAATTGAATTTAATCAAAGTAAGTATGATAAACTTCTAAAAAAAAAAAAAAAAAAAAGGCATCTCAAAAAATTCTGTTACTTACTGTTACTTAGTGTGAACTCGCACCTCCAGAGTCGAGGGTTCATGTCCCAACCTCGGGTCTGTGTGTGTGGAGTTTACATGCATGCCAGTGC
Organism: Clarias fuscus; assembly: GCA_030347435.1. Lineage (NCBI taxonomy): Eukaryota > Metazoa > Chordata > Actinopteri > Siluriformes > Clariidae > Clarias > Clarias fuscus. Next base: position 16,604,773 of record CM059221.1, read on the forward strand.
TTGGTCGGTTTCCTCCCACAGTCCAAAGAGTCAAACACAACCATGTTGTCCAGTAAGTAACAGAATTTTTTGAGATGCCTTTTTTTTTTTTTTTTTAGAAGTTTATCATACTTACTTTGATTAAATTCAATTTCAACAATTAAGTTTCACGTTTTCTTCCCACAATCCAAAGACATACAGATTAGGCGAATTGACTTTTTCGAATTGCCCGCAGTGTGCAAGTGAGTGAGCGAGCGTGCGTGCGTGCGTGTTTGTGCTTGTGTCCTGCAATGGATTGGCACCCCGTCCAGGGTGTACCCCTCCTAGTGCAATGAGTCCGCCTAAATAGGCTGCAGTGTGTGTGCCTGTGACCCTGTCTGTACAGAATATGCTTTACAGAAAATGACAAGGTGAGACAAGGCAAATTAATTCTTATGATTTATTTTTTTTATTGTATGTCTTTATTGATTTAATTGCTCTCACCAATTTTTACCCAACACCCAGTTACTCTATGAGATTAATGACGTTAAAGGCTGGCATGTGCTTAGTTACAACAGGTGAAGCCAGCAAACCAATTCATTTCAACATAAGCTGCTGATGAGGCTCTATCACAAGATAGCAAAACACACTTGGATTCAAAGGATCACTTGCTCACTTAGACTTCCACATGTGCTCATAGATATCCATGACAAAATAGTATCGCTATTACGGATAAGAGTCAGCCATTCCTCCCACCCAGAGAGCATGGCCAATTTGGCTCACTTGGCTCCCAGCCAGAGACGGTTATGGTCAGGATTTAAACTCTCCTGACGTGTAGGAGAAGGCTTTTCGTTCGTGAAACTATGAAAACTTTGTTTGTAATTTATGAAATGAGAACTGTTTTTGGTTTGAGATTCAAAGATAGCGTATCGCAGAACCACAGCTGTCGCAGTCCTTCGTTGTAAGTGTGTCTGTTGCCAATAGCTACACTCAAATGAGCATGCATGGTTGGACCACTCACTGACCTGTATGTAATGAGGCATTCATTAATATTGCCGTCACAGCACAAAGAGCCGAGATTCCCCTCAATACACAGAAGAAAGATGCGGGGGTCTACTCTCCTAATAGTAAATATAAAATAACAAACCCTGAAGGCCATATACATTGGGTGTGTTAGAGTTTGCTTCAACTTTTTGAAAAGTGTAAAAAAAAATTGAAAAAAGTGTAAAAGTCTATCCCAAAATACCTTTTGTCTATAGTACTGTGGTAAATTCATGCACTATATGTCCTTGGGTAAAGAAAACAGTCTAATGATTAACTACAGCAGTTATCAACTGTTTAACCTGATTTGCAGTAAAGACTGCTTCAAGTCACACATTAATTAAGAGCCACACACAGGCCATATATGAAACGTCTACCTACAACTTTTCTAAGCTACTGTATGTGTAAACAGGGGAAAAAAACAAACACTTGCGGATACAATAAATGGGAAAAACAATAAATCTGCTTCAGACATTACACTATTTGTGTACTAAGGCTGTACCAAGGCTTAAATTACACCTGTGAGGCTGAGAATCATAGCTGAAGTTTTTCATTCTGAAATGAATAAACTGTCGATTTGATTAGACTTTGTTCGCATTGTGATTTGATTCAATTCGTTTCATAAGCACTTAATCTACTGAACTACTGAAACGATTCAAGGAGCATTGACATGCTGGGTAACTTGTGAGGTTATTTGTTTAAATGTCATGTCTTGTCCAAAGCGATTCTCTTTTTTTTTTTCACGCTCCATACTCCGTTCCAGTAGTTGGCGGTGTTGCACCAACCATCCATAAACTCAAACGGGGAGAATCAATACTCAGTAACAGTTTGTATTTTAAAAATGTGTTACATTTTCAAACGATCTATAATCACTTTTACATCATTTAATGGTTGTAATTTTTCCGATAGAATTTGTAGGAAACGATGCTGGATTGAAAACCCTTTCATCAATTCGATTAACTGATTTGACTAGCAAAAGATCGATTTAATTGCATAATCGCTTAAATCGTACACAGTATATATTTATATAGGTTTTTTTCACCTTGTCCCACTTAGTATCATCTGAAAACAAGTCTAGCTAGTGGAGTGGGATGGGATAGTATAGTTCCATTAATACTTTCATACCTATCTAGTCAGTAATAGTAATTCAATGTTGTCACAGTGCAAGATTATAATCTAACCTGATTTAGTTTAAAATGTAGTTTTTAAGGGCGCAACAGAATAGATGTGAGTCTTCAAGGAAGACATGTGCCACTTGCCCACTGAACGTGCTACATTTTTTATGCTGTACAAGACAAAGTGATGTTATTAAGAAATGTTAGTGGAAAATAGCTAGTGCACCTAAAATTCCTAATAAATGTTCTGTTAAGGTTTAAGATGGTTTAAATGGTTTAAGTGAACTTGCAACAATGAATAAACTTTGGTCCTAAGGTTCAACTGAATGCAAAGGAAACACCAACAGAACTGGTGAAGTAATGCCAAGTATGTACGTGCACCATTAACAAAATCCTACACTGCCATAGCATGAAAGGCGGTAGAGCGAAGAAAACTCTACTCCAAGCCTGGCATAAAAAAACCCAGAGAGTGGTTTATAGTCTTTCGGAGGGCAAAACCAAACAGCTGTAATGATCATAAATGTACTCGCATGTGGCTATAATAAAAATCATATAATGGCTGTTATGATGAACACTATACATGGAGGAATACGTGCGAAACACGATGCAAGCTGGGAAGCATGTGGTGACAGCATTAATAGTGTATGGTACTATCCCAAGTTTTTGATTTCAGTTTAATAATGAAAGGGCAAATCCACGATATACTGACAAAGTGTTTATGAACTTTTGAACTCACTGAACATCATACACTGATCATACATAAAATTAACACCGCATAACATTAAGACCTTAACATTGCTTATCAATTATATGCCAGTAAACTGGTGACAGGATCATGGGCACTCGAGGGTCAGCCAAGACCACGGGGACTAATGACCAGCCTGTCTGCTCCAATCTTTTTCAAACAGAAAAGTCAATGCAGCACAAATTGCTAAAAAAAATCAATGCTGGCCACGATAAAAAGGCACCAGTACACCACAGCCCACCATTCATGAGACTCAGCAGGGAAAGAGTTCAAGGGCACCGACCTGGCCTCCAAAACCCCCAAACCCCAATCTAATTGAGCACCCATAGGATACGCCAGACAAAGACAACCAATCCAGAGACGCCCCACCCAACACCTCACATCACCCAAAGGATCCCCTGCTAATGTCCCGGTGCCAGACACCAAATCACTTGTGGGGTCACACTCAGAGCCAAAGCTGCTGAGGGGGCAGTAGGGGAACCTACACAATCCTGTTTTTTAATGTTATGGCTGATCTATGTATATAATCAGTAAAATCTAATCTCCTGGCTATTAGTTAAAAAAAATTCCTTTACAGAAAGAAGGTATATACCCTAATTGACCTAACATGGAAAACGTATGGATTAGGGTTAGAGTTAGGTTGAAAAGTGTTAATTTAGTTGAAATGTCTTTACCCTAAGTGTATTTACACTTTTGGCCTCAACTAGATAATTAATTTGTGCAACTCCTACTTCATATAAGTTTGGCCATAGTTCAACTGGATGCATCATGACGAGTGCTTGTAGCACCATCATCCCTCATGTTTGGCTTGGCACATTCTATTATTCCTGCACACTTGTTTCAAGTCAGTTGGTGGAAACTAGCAGTACTTGTAGCACTTGTCATATGAACTTGCAATTTTCCGCTGAACGCAAAAATGAAAGATTTTCTGTCGTGCCAAGAACCACAAACGCACACACTCACTCACTCACACACACACACACACAGAGCTTTTCTGACACTTTTCCCTACATGTCAACTTGTTAACACAGCAAGTATGGTGCAGGATGTCAAAAATTAGTAGTCTGCATGATTGAGTGCTGTAGAATATCAAATACCTACAGGGGATTTTTTGTGCTGATATCACACACTCACTTCGACAGTCTTATACAACAAACACATAAGTGCCTAGTAGTTATCCTCCATCTGTCTGTCTGAGGTTGATATGAGAGACTAAAAGACACCATGTCCTTGCAGGCATAACTCAACCTCATACTATCAATGCTGCACAGACATGCAACAGGAATCCACTGTAACCATGTATGATATGTGCTTGCATGTAGTTTATACTGAGAGCTGGGGATCAGAAATTCTTACCGTGGCTGTCATCTTATCACTTTCCGCCATGATAGCGGAGGAATACTTGTTGGATGGCATCGCTGCTTGGGTCGTATCGCTGTCTCTGTTTTATTGTCTGCTAAGCTGTAATAAAAACAAATGCATGTTAATAACATTTAATTAATGCTGTTATAAACAAACAATAACAGCACTACTACTACTACTACTGTATTACTACTATTACTACTACTACTACTACTACTACTACTACTACTACTAATAATAATAATAATAATAACAATAATAATAGTTTAACTACTACAGGAAATCAATCATTACAGGATTTTTTTTTTCAGAAAAAATCGGTTGATAAATATCTTATCTCTCTGATCCTTCAACAGAATTGAGAAAGATTTAATCCTAAACATCGTTTTAAAGCATTTCAATGAACACTATACAAGCTAGTTACTTATTATAACAGTTATAATAGAAAAACATGCATGTATTTGCTATAAATGAACGCTGCTTATTTGCTATAAATGAATGCTATTTTTTTAAGGCTGTCAAAACCTTGGTGTCAAGATAAGACTGTAGGTTCCTTCTATCTTACTACATGATGGAATGCTCATTTAAATTGAATTTTAATGTTAAACTAATTCACACTGGCCATATTTCAGCAACCGGACATGATGCACTAATAAAGCTGATATTTAAATGGAGCTTACTGAATCAGGAATCTGATAATATGCATAACTCAAAATCGCCCAAGAATGCGACAGAATATCTGAGTCGATGTGGTGGGGCGCAAATAACAAGAATTTGTGCCATAAAACCTCTTGTACAGATTTAAATCTTTGACTTCACGGCAAAAAAAAAGAAGAAGAAAGTCAAAAACCAAGAGAAGGAATTCACATAAGAGTTCCTAAATGCACTGAGAAAGTGGCAATGACAAAGTCACTGACACGTGACAGGCAGAAAGAGTGATCAATCAAACACACAAAAAAACAGACAATGACCTCTACATCCATGAAAAAAAGAAATTATGAAGAAAAACCTAAACCGTAACTCAGTGATCTCCGGATTTTCTACAGGTATGTAGAGGTCACTGAGCCCATAGGCCTTTAATGGCGCATGTCCCCTCTAGGAATGTTAATGGTAATGATTTGCCTAGGTTAGTGCATCCTTACATCACCTTGTCTTATTTTAATAGACACTACTTAAAGGTAACTTACTTATTCATGCATGTTAGCTGGCAGACAGACTTCTTTATGGACTGAGGACATGCATAACAATTGACAGTGTAAACAGTTGTTTATACAAGTGTTTCGGCTTTTCAAATGACTTCGGGTGTTGCTTTGGTCCACGCCTGAATAACAATCACTGCCTTGTAAATACAACGAGGCTTACAACTCGTTCTAAACAAGTGGAGTGATAGTCTTGGCATCTTAGTATAGCATAACAATAGGTATTTAATGGTTCATGTCGTAGGTCACTAAATTAGGTCGAATCGATTCGCTTGCGGTTATTCAAACTGCACTGAAAGCATGTGAAGTGTAAAAAAATTTTTAATTAAAAAAAAAAACTTCTCCACTGTCCTTCACACATCCTCTTAGGCTGGTTTTTCCTTCTATTAAACAGGAGCAAAGCTGTACAAATACAAACACACTAACGTAACTCCTGTTGGCTGGTCTGGACTTACACTTTCCTAATTCTCGTAACTGCATACCTGCACGACTGAATTGTTTTCTGTAGTTACGGGATCGCCAATAATGATGTTCAGGAGAAGACCAAACCTCTTCTGTACAGTTGCAACAAGCAAAACAAGGTATCCAGGTGTATCCTGCATATAAAGGCAATGTACACTGACAAACTAACAATTTGTGTTAGCTTGAGCGTGCACTCGCGCACACACACACACACACACACACAGCTTGAGCAGATGTGCCTCATTACATCCCTCTGTATCCTGAGTTATGATGTTTAAGACTTCTTTATGTGGTTCCATAAATGCAGACATGTGCTACAGGGCATGTGCAAGCACACACACACACACACACACACACACACACACACACACACACACACACACACACACACACACACACAAGGCCACACCAAGGGAGTGTCTGTGAAGGTGAATAAGTGAATGAATGAGACTGAATGTGAGAATACAAAGAAAGGCTACATCAAAGGTGAAGCCTGAGCAAGGAGATTAGGGACTAAACCTAATGGGAGGGGGTTTTCTGTAAATGTAGTGTGTGTGCACATGAGACAGAAAGAGGCAAGGCGAGAGAGAGAAGCGAGAGATATGTATAAGAAAGAGAAAATTTGATGGAAAGAACCATTGTGTGCTGTATGACTGTTAAAATTCTGTTGTATGACACTGAATGGATCCGAATGATCCCACTCCTGAACGGTTCTCATGGAGTACACCAGTATAATTTTACATTTATTGGCCTTGACCATGAGGTATCACTAAAAGCGCTTTATCACTTCAAGTTCTAACACCTCATTAGATCCCATTAGAACATCAACGTTCGGTCTTTGAAAAAATGGAAAACACTTGAAAAGTGCTTAAAAAGTACATTCCATAAATTCTTCTCTGTTACTTGATACATGATGCAATTTCCCAGTTCTGTGTGCATATAAGGGTTCCCAGAATATACTATTTTCTAATATCTTAACTATTTTATTTGTTCTTATTCATTTATTAAGCTTCTTTAAATCGCATCTAGAATGAGAACAGCCTGGAACAATTGAACGGGGACTTTTGTTATCCTAGTGGCATCAGATTCCAATTTTGGAGGGGCTATAGCACTCGACGGTGGAGTATTCTACCTCATTTAGCACAATACATTCCACTTCATAGGTAATTACTGAGGCTGTATTTGATGTGTTACAATAAGATCTGTAGGCATGTGGACGTTCAGAACCTCGTTTTGATACTGAAAAACGTTGGCCTGGATACTGCTACTAATATTACTACTACTAATAATAATAAATTGGGTCAATTTTTTTACTTAAAAAAATTGGCATGAATAGTTGCACTGTGTGTGTACATTATGCAATGCATTATGCCTATCATCACATCCTGCCTCATGCCTTAATCCACTTTGACAATGACCAGGAACTGAAGATAAATGAATTAAAGTAATAATGCATTTCTGTGTTTGTAGGGGTTACCAAGGTTTATTCAGAGCTCCATATGAATCATGAATCAACTTATGTTTTTTATAGCTGATTTGCAATGGCAACACTTGATGGTCAAGCTTTAGGTCACAAATTAGTATTCAGTGTCTTCCCAACTACGACCAAGTTGATTTGCCTAGCGATGCTCAGTTGGATCAATCTATAGGCATAATAGTACAGCTAAATAAAAATTAATTACAAAGATTTACCTAAAGAAAAAAAAAAAGAAATTATCCCCAAAGTCCCCATATGTCCCCAATGACCAATCGCACTGTCCCCAAAGACCAATCACTGATCACCATAGTGCCCAATGACCAATCATTAATCGTCAATGTTTTCACTGACCAATCACTGATCGCCATAGTCCCCAATGACCACTGATCGCCCCCCCCCCCCAAAGACCAATCACTGGTCCCCATAGTCCCCAATGACCAATCACGGATCGCCATATTTTTCACTGACCGATCACTGACCACTTACTGTTCTCCTTAACCACTTGAACATTGTTTTAAACAATGCCAAGTTGTGTGCGGATCAGATGGTTCGCTATGGCGACCACTTGACAGGAGCAGCCGAAAGAAAGTTTATTGTTTTAAATAACATCAACAAAATCACTATTGTCTGTCTCACCTGTGGACTTAATTGTTCTTTGCTTTAGACTATATTCTTATTATGATATAATTATCTACAATAATTAAACGTAAGACCTTCCCCCCTGTTTACTCACTAACATTACTTTTAATAAAATACCCAAGCATTTTTTTCCCTTTCTAAGTGAAATAATTTATAATCGATTATATTCTTTATGCAGTAAGTTTTGGTATGTACGTAAGCACGATAATTTGATGTATATGCAAACCTAGCAGTTCCTAGTGTCTTTTTCAAGCATGCATTAACTATCTTTTCTTGTAGAGATTTGGTAACAGTGCTCTAAAATGTCCTGCGCTAATCAGAAAGACACGTGCACAGTCTACAGTAAATGGGTAAAAGTGATCCACGTGCGTTTTTTAATTGAAGTAAAATCGTTCTTTATATTAAAAAACAATTAGGAGCACTTTAGGCAGTAAGAGTCGGCAGGTCGTTCCTGCGCGGGGGCCTGTGGGAATTTCGCGCGCGCCGTCGCCAAAAACGCCAATTAGCGCGAGTTACACTCCGTAAAACGCGACAGAGCAGAAAATGCATCTGCCGCGCGCCCCACTTTATTCCATAACTGTTTGAGTTATTTCTATTCAAACATTAGCATCATCATTTTTTAAAACATTTAAACCTATTCTATAGTATAATTCTCTGGAATATTTTACATCACAGTGTGAATATAATCCTGAAACCAAATCAACGCGCAACATCGAGTGCAAAAATCGATTACATTTGCACATAAAACTACAGCACGCGCTTCCTGCGTGCTCTGGAAAACTAGAAAATCCTAGAAGTAGCAGTTTCCTTTCGATTTATGCACTGAACTGCAACGTGAAGCCAAGCCCAAATTCACAGCTCAATACAGACATATATATATATATATATATATATATATATATATATATATATATATATATATATATATATACTCATGCATGGTCGTGTGTGTGTGTGTGTGTGTGTGTGTGTGCGGTGCACATGCAATAATCGCACAGTGGAATTTGGTGACCCTTCTAAAATAATAAACCTATATATTGCAAAGTTTGTTTTTAATCGAAACAAAGGTTTGCAAGACGATGCAAAGAAAAAAAATGAACAAATGCAGGTGTTACTAATTCCTGTTGTCATGCATGCGACGTAAATTCTAGTGTACGATTCATATACTATTTTTCCATGGAAGAAAAGTTGTTTCTTCCTGTTCTTGAAGTTGCTGCTTAAGTTCGCATTATTAAGTAGAAACAGAAGCATGGAGCATGCAGGTGTGCTGTACTACCTTCAATACATGTGCAGTTGAAATGTGACCGAGCGCGCGCTCCGAGAAGCTCCATGCAGAAGAGGATTGAAACTTACCTGTTGCAGGAATGCTGGTGTTCAAGGCGCGGGACTGCACAACACTGCCGGATCTTTTGCGCTAACTCCTGAGGTTGCCAAGCCGTCGCGGTGAGTCACACTTCACCTCGATCTCACCCACGCATTTAAACCCTAGGGGTGAATATGTAAATCTGGTCTCGTTCTTGCTCGGTGGCTGCTGCAGCGATCAGGCGTGACTTTTTTCCCGGGTCTCGAATCACACCAACTCAAAATAGAAGTTACATTTACTTCATCATACTCGAGCCTCCTCCTAAGTAGTCTTTGTTTGTAAAGGCGCACCTGTCTGTACTGTAACCCTCAAACTGTATGGAGTTAGGCACACATTTAACTCTTATTGGATATCCATTGTAGTTTTCTTATATTAGTAATAATTATTAACTTCTGAGGTGTCTTTAAATCCCAGTTCTTTTAAATCATAAACTAATAAGCATAGGTTTCCATGCAGAAACATGGCTGTACAGTATCCAATATATAATCCCAAAACTTTTTTACACTATTCACGCACATTTCTTTTATTTCCTGTACTTATAAGTAGTAATCATATTTTTTCAAAATATTGTAACTACAAAATTTCCCCCATAAATCATTTCCATTGAAACTGTATTTATTGTTAAACATATGGCAAAGCTAATATACTTTCTTTCTTCCGTTTATTTTCCAAAGCAAGTCAAACCATATCAAGTCATTTTCAACTATTTTTATTTGTTTTTGTTTGTTTGTTTTTACATTTTTATACTACATAGAATACTGTGAATTACTTTATATTTTCGAAAAAGGAAAGAGAAGAAAGAACTAGAAAAAACCACAGAGCACGTTGTGCGACAATGTCGAAAGTGCTGAAACGAATCTCACGATACTTGTATATAAGCGGAAATGTGGAAACAGCTGTGAAGCTTGGTTACTGGATTAATAAAAAATAATAATAAAAAAACACGCTCGATTTCAATAATGTTGCAGTTGCATTTTACTAAAGACACGCTGCCCGACAGCGTGAGCAGTGATTTTCAGACCCTGAATAAATTCAGTGAGCAGGTAAGGAGTTAATATCCTAAGAAACGACACTGAATATGTTGTCTGTTGACGGATATGTGTAGCTTCTTGCTAACTCACTAGCATCTGTGCTGTGCTGTTATGTGGGTTATTGCTGTCATCCCTTTTACTGCTTTTTGAATAAAAAATGGACACAATGTGTTGTTTAGTGTCACCCACGGTTTGTTTAATACCATTTAGACAACTGTGCTGATATTCGGTGTATCAGCACACATGCTTGTACAGTAGTTTATTGCTGAATCATAATCACAGGACATTAGAAGTTGGTAGAAATGCATTAAAGAAATAACATCAGAATGAAACACACACAGTGCGCCCTTGGACATTGCTGGCATTAACTAATAGATACTTTAATCTATTAGCAATAAACTTCTGTACACATGCATGTACAGTAGTTTATTGCTGAATCATAATCACAGGACATTAGAAGTTGGTAGAAATGCATTAAAGAAATAACATCAGAATGAAACACATACAGTGCGCCCTTGGACATTGCTGGCATTAACTAATAGATACTTTTCATTAAGCGATTATTACAAATGTATCCAATAACTGTAGGTTACAAGTAAAATATTGTTTCTAATCATCATGTTTAAACTTTTTAAAGTTGATAAGTTGCCTGATTGGTGAGTTTTCAGCATTTCGTATGTTAAAACTTATTGTTTACTTGCTTAAACTGTCACAGTCCAAAGTTCAGGAAGAGAAAATGTTAATGGCCACCCAGAGAACTACAGTGTGGCATTTTCTTTGTGTGTGTGTGTGTTTTTTTTTATTTCCTGCAAACTTTAACCAGCTGAAAAGTTTCATTAAATTGGTCTTATTATTTTCATTGTCTATCATGCATAGTGGCCACTGTACAAGCCTCTGGAAGCAGCCTTATGTTCTATGGAGTTTTCCTTCTCTGGGGTGATTGATGTTTCCAAAGTGTTCGTACTGAGTGTGTGTGTGAATATCCGTATATGTTTGTGTATGTGCTCTGCGATGGGTTGATACCTTATCCCACGTGTCTCCTTCCTTGTGCCCTGTGGTCTCCTGAGATTTTACACAGTGTAGTGGTATGGAATATGAACAAAATCCAGATATCCCAAAAGCCTCTATATACACAGGAAAATATCTAGTGTTGATTTGACACTTTCAGAGTTTATTAGAGTCCAGTGTTAATTTAACCCTCTGGGTATTAGTTACTCCATTATTTGCTGTGTACAGGAAATGAACCCTTTTTAATGAAATACAAGTTTATTTGCAAAACATCCTCTATGTGATTATCATTTCTTGGTCATCACACACAGTCGTACCTTGCACTTTTGCTAACTGTTTTGTGTGTTTGATGTGCTTGACATCACAACCTTGTGTCAGCTTCCTGGTGCAGCTGCAGGAAGATATTTTGCTAAAAGTTAGTTTTCCCTAAGTATTTGTGATATTTAATCCACTGCTCATCCAAAAAAAAAGTTACATTCTAATATTTCATTTTATTTCATTATTTCATTCATATTTACACATCCCAAAGATTCTCAGTGGGGTTAAGGTCTGAACTCTGTAGTGGACAAGTTTTAATATCATGCTCCCTGAACCACTCTTTCATGATTTGAGCCAGATTAATCCTGGCATCATCATCTTGAAATATGCCCATGTCATCAGAAGAAGAAAACATCCATTGATGGAAAAACTTGGTAATTCGGTGTGCTCAGATAGGCAGCTGACCTCATTTTTTGCGCACATAACGTATCCAATGCTCCATAGTCCATTCTTGGTACTCCATAGCAAATTGAAGTCTGTGCTTCTGATTAGCCTCTCTGATAATTGTTTTTATTTAGACTACACAATCTGTTTAGTCCCAATCCCATGAGTTCTCTTCAAATTGCACATGAGAAAAAAAAAAACAATTGACACATTTCTTGGTTCACCACTATCCTTCTAGGTTTTAATAAGGCATTTTACATTTACTTATTTACTTAGTTAAATCCAAGCTGTGACAGTTTTTTTTTTTTTAGTCAGGCAATTTATAATATTTAATATTCTAATCAGCTGTTGCTGGTTAAAAGCTTTTAATGTTATCCATCAATCATGTTGTCAGTTCTGTAAGCAGACAGTCTTACAGATACGGCAGGATTTAGTAATATAGCATTTTAAACTCTAATCTGTGTTTGTGTGTTAGTGGCTGATCATTGTGGTATGATTAATTACCTAACTTTCTGTTCTCTACAGCAGTTTCTGAGTTTGACTGATTTATTGTACCAGTTTCTGCTGGAGCCTAAAGAGGTGAGTAAGCCCTTCCTGTAGAGAATAGATTTCACTGCATTTGGGTTTCTGTGTTGTGTGAGATTAAACATTGTGTGCGTGTGCGTGCGTGTGTGTGTGTTCGCACCTTTCAGTCGGAGCGGTTTCTGACCCAGCTGAGTGAATTTGCAGGAGAGAATGGCATGGCCGCAGTTCCACTTAGAAGCCTGATGAAGAGCATCCTGTTGCTTCCACATGGTAAATCCAGAACACACTCTTACTTTGATCACTCACAAATGACTTTCAGCTGAATTCTACTTCTGGTGTGAACAGGCACTGACACTACACACCTCTGTATTTCATTTGGTATTCTTTTTTTGGTGTGTAATTTTTTTTTTATAGGTCAAACACAGCAGACAAAATGAGTAAATCTACTGGAGCTGATCACAGCCTAATGAGCTCGCTTTTAAAAAACTCGCTCTGTTTGTACCCTCTACCAAACCTATGTAACAGCACCAGCAACGACTGTTTTGTTTAATACAAGATGCATTTAGACTGACAATATTTCTGCAACCCAGTTGAAATCATTCCAGCAACTGATTTTAAGTTTACTTGCTCACAAAGAACAAAAATTTTCAAATTTTTTGAACACCACGACACAGTGAAACAATCAAAAGTGATTGGACACACTAATTTGGTTGTAATAATTTGTAAACATAGGGATTATTTATAATACTCAGGTGCAAATCCTTTGCACACAACGACTACTAATACCTGCAACTCTTGGACATGCTACGTTTCTTTTCTTGAGCTGCTTTGCCACGCCTTTAGTGCAGGTCAATTTCTTTGCCTTAAGAAGATTTTTCCGCTTTCACATTATTTTGAATCATCCATCGGTACTTTGGAGCACTGGTGTTATTAGTTTTTCAGCATTTGATAGAATTTGAGCAGAAAGTATAGCTCTACGTAGTTCAGAATTCATCTTGCTTAGTCAGGTCATCAATAAACAACAGCGACCAAGGTCCACGGCCAGCCATACATGTCCATGCCATAACACTGCCAGAATGATGTGGTATGCTTTGAATCTTGGTGTGGTATGCTTTGAACCTTCTTCCTATTATTCTTTTCCCATCAAGTTAATCTTGGTTTACTTGCTATTGTAGATGCTTTTTGTGAAGTTTAATCTGTTCTAAAGTATTACTACTGGTTTGCCTTCATGAAGATGTTCCTTAATTGTAAACTTTGACAATAATATATCTACCACTTTAAGAGTGTTTAAGTCTGGCTAGATGCTGTGAAGAGGTTTTTTTTTTAGAATTCTTTAGTTGTCTTCTAAAGTTTGCGCTATCTCTCTGATAGACTTAGCAATAAACTACTGTACTGATAGACTCCCCCCCCCCCCCCAGGTTAAGGAACGGCATCCTTCCTTACACCAACACCTCATCATCTCCAGACCATTCATCTCAGACACAAGTCGCCTTATTCAGTCCAATTACTGAATAAGCTTGTAAAATATGAGGGACTATTTAATAAATTACTGTAATTCATAAATTTTTCCTTTAATTAAGCTCCTTCAATTAAAGTTAAGAGCTTACACTACAGTCATATCTTGTATTGCAAATATATTGTAGTGGTGTTACAGAAGATATGAATATATGAAAATTGTGACCATGTCCCAATACCCATGGCCCTGATTCTATAGTGTGCACATGTTATAATTGTAATTTATCATATCCGTCCTACAATGTAGTGTAAAAAAATTTGTAACCTAGAAATGCAGCAAAAATTTTACTGTACACTGTAACTGCCTGTTTTACTGTGCTGATAAAATACCCTCTTGAATCCTGAATGAAATCCAACATGTTGTGCTGAGCATTTCAGATTTTTCTTTACTGGCTCAAAATAAACCTGTAGAAATTTGTGTAAAACAGCTTTTACAACAAGAGAGTTTGTAAATCACAACCATATGTGTTGCAGTTTTGTAGTACGTCATTATGACACAGTCTTATTAAGACAAATAAATCACCATAAACTTTTGTAGTTTTTCACTGCTGCGGTAAAAAAACAGATTTAAAAAGCAAAGTTATTTTCATTGGTTTCTCATTTATTTCCTGGAAAAGCTCCTGCCACTACCTGTTTTCCAAGATGATACATTTCCAAGATCTGGTTTTCAGTGTTGCTTTGCTTGTGTAAAGTTTATCAAGTCAGAGATTGTATAGTTTTCTTTTGTTACATATTTTATGAAATGTGCTGTAATTGCTCTTGATTTTAATCTGGACTCGGTGTCAAAGTCAGCAACCAGTCAATGTACTCTAATTACATTAACATATAAAAAGGACAATAAGACAGTGTAGAAATAAGTAATCCCTCAGGGACTGATCCATGAAGTTGACATGATTGAGCAGAGCTTAGTCAATATTGTTGAGGTTAAGGACATCTCTGTTATAAGCCAAGGAAATCATGAACTTTGTATTTCTCTCAGGTGCTATGAAGAAGAACCTGACAACCGAGCAGGTGAAAGAGGATCTGCTCTCACTTGGTATGACTTTTAATTAATTTTTTTTAACTCTGTAATTAATAACAGCTTAGATCTCGATCTACTTGTTTAGGATCAACAAGAAGAATATGACTTTGTTTAAAAGCTTTAAACAGCTGCAAGTAGAACTTGCCTCATTTGACTTATTATGGGAAATATTCAATAATGCTCACTACTCTTTTTAAAAATTGATATGAGAAACATTTTTTAAAACACATTATGTGATTTTAAGCAGTGATTTGCATGAGAACTCACTCCCCTTCAACTTTTTCCAAACTGTAATCTTTGCAAAATATTCCACAGTACAGTAGAAGTGGAGAGAAAACATAACAGAGTGAAAAAATTATTTACAGATATAAACCGTAAGACCTCATTGTGATTACCATTAATCCCAACTGATGATGATGTTACTGATGATGTGACCAGTTGCCAGATATAACCACGTAATTAGTTGAATGAAGCCTAGCTGTATGTGATTAAATTGTGAGATGTTTTTTTTATTAAATGTAATTAACAGAAAATGTCCCAACTATTAATAGGATGTCAAATCAGTTAGTTTGTTTAAGGACAAATATAGCTAGGAAACACTCCCTAAGGTGTTCTTTATTGAAGATGTCTTGACATCTATTCTAATCCTATCTGAATTTATCTTGGACCTATGGCAGAAAGCATTTAGGTTTTTTTTGTAAGTAAACTGTCTATGCAATGACACATGGTGATAGAAACACCATGTGGTTAAGCAGAGGGCAAGATAGATGAAGCCAGTGCATTACAACACCAGAGTAAAATCTGTTTCAGTCTGCAATGGATTTTAAAATGTGTCACCTTGCAACATGGCAACCATAAGGATAATACCTTACAATCTGAATGTTCTAGTCAAAGGCCAGAACTCAGTCAGATAAGAAATTATTTACGCAGAGTTTCTAAGCAATGTTTATCAAGAAGAATCAATGCCCGTAAGTGCAAAGATGGTACAGATATATCTCCAAAGATCTACAGATATAATTTTAGACAAAGTTGGTTATACCTAGAATTGCCAGAGAAGGTCATGTTTAGTTTTGTTTAATTAACCTTTGCATCACAATGTAATAAACACATTGCACCTTCAAATACTAAACCAAATGGTGAACAACTAGGTTGATTTCAGGTTGTAAAACTACAGCCCAAGAAAATTTCAAGGAGGATCAATGTGAATGCAGGCTAAATAATGCTAATCTCTGATTCATGTGTCACTGTATAGGGTTGACAGAGGACAAGGCCAGTCACTTCTCTGATCAGGTAATACATTTGCAAAGGAACATCTATCACTTGTGTCTACAAATGGCACCACTAAAGATTTTTTCCTTTCCCACACACTGATCAGCCATAACATTAATACCACCGCCAGGTGAACTGAATAACATTGATTACCAGTTATATACCAGTAAACTGGTGACGGGTTCATGGCCACCCAAGACCCATCTATACCTGCAGGGACCAAAGGCCAGCCCGTCCTGTCCGATCCCACAGAAAAGCTTCCCAAATTTCCTAAAAAATGTTGCAAACTATCGAAAAAAGTCAATGCTTCCCATGACAGAAAGGTTTCAGAACACCCAGTGCATCATAGTCTGCTAAGCACTGGACATGGCAGGCACAGAATGCAAAGTTGATGACCTGGCCCTCAAATTCTCAAGATCCCATTTCAATCGAGCATCCATGGGATCTGCCAGACAAACAAGTCCGATCCACAGAGGCCCTATCCTGCCACCTACAGCACCCAAAGAATCTGCTGCTAAACATCCTGGTTAGCAACAACACCCCCCCAGAACTACAGCGGAGAAACACTCCGAGGGGAACCCAAAATCTAGGTGTTTGTAATGTTAATGGTTTTTAAGTTGTGGCTGATCTGTTTATAGGGAATATAAAGTATGACTGCATTTCATGTAGCACAGACCACAGTTATTCAGCAAAACCATACATCAAATGGTGATTTGGGTTGTGTATTGTCTCTTATCTTAGTGGAGGATCCATTACCCAGTGTTGTCCAGATTGGCAGTTGCACAAACACTGATGGTTAACCAACTAGTGGATATGGAATGGAAATTTGGTGGTAAGTAATTATAGATTGTGGGATAAAATTTAAGCGATGTGCTTTTAAGCGATGTGGAGTAAATTCTGAATCTTTTATCAAACTTTAATCTGTATAATGATGGTTTTTACTACAAAAACTAAGTTGAGATTTTTGTGCAGAAAGGCTACTTTTTAAATGTTTTCGCCTACCTTTGTAGTTACCGTAGGAACAAGTGAACTGCAGAAAGCTGGAAACATCTTCTTGCAGGTAATAATCACACAAAACCAAGCACACTTAAATATTACACTGTAATTGTAAACTCTGCAAATAAAGGGTCATTTTCAAAGGCTTAAAAAAAATTGGTCCTTGTCCTGTAAAAAGAACAGAAGAAGGGATGGTATTCACAATGAAAAGAACAAAAAAAGCACTAGCTCTTATTGCAGTGACCGTTAGAATGATCTTCCAGTTCTCCCAGCCCTGAAGACACATACATATTACAAATGTGTGTTTTTATGTGATTGATCACTGCACAGGCAGCTTTGTTGTTATTTCTCCTGACCTCCGGACAGTCTTTCACCTTTAAGTCTGTTTTCAGCCTCCCCACATAAATATCCTTCCAACCCCCCAATGAAAATGCTCAAAGCCAACATGAACAAGACTGATAGCCTAAGGGCATGCTTTGAAATGTTTTTTTTTTTTAATAGAATGACACCTGAGACTGACGATGAGCATAATGTCAGCTTGCTTGCAGAATTGTTTGTCTATGTATGTACTCGCTTCCCTGACTTTATTAAACCTGTTTCCTGAGTAACTTTTGTGATTCTTTACAGCTTAAGCTAGTGCTCAGGAAGGGCAATGCAACAGAAAATGTGTATATGGGTAAGATCATACTTTTTTTTTTTTTTTTTTTTTTAGTATATCGCAAAATCGAAAAACTTTTAAATGTATCAGATAATGACGGCTTATGAACAGGCTTGTTTTATTCTTAATATTTACTCTGATCAGCCATAACATTACAACACAAAACATTATGCCCAGTTTAGTATAGGTTCCTCTTGTCCCAGGTCCTATGGGCATGACTGCACAAGACCTCTGAGGGTGAGCTGTGGCGTCACGAGGACACTGGCAGCGGTTTAGACTTGCGTACTTATTGGTGTATACCGTGAGTTTAGAGGCCGGGTGAGTGGCTTCGGTCTATTTGCCTGCAGGGACCCATGCATGGTGAGATGTGGTGCACTGGGTACTTTGGTGCCTTTCTGTCGTGGCCAGCATTTTTTCAGCAAGTTGTGCTGTATTGGTTATTCTGTGAGATCTGTCCCTGTCTGTGCTTTGGTCCCTGCAGGTATGGGTGAGCCTTGGGTACCGATAATCCTGTCATCAGTTTACTAAAATATAAGTATATTATATAAAATAAATTTATTTCTTATTGCAGTAAAATCTTTCTACTTTTCTATTCTATCCTATCTTTCTTTGTTAGGCCACGAACAGTTGTATGAGCGTGTCATGGCATATAATACAATATATTGTCGTGTATGTGACAAATAAAAAAAAATTGGATTAATATGTGGTGTTAATGTTATGGCTGATCAGTTTACACCCATAATCAATTTCTGGTTGTTATTATTAGAATTAAAAGACCTAGAACTTTTTCTTTATTCTGTGCTCCTTCAGAACTGACTCTACCCCAATTCTACAACTTCCTTCATGAGATGGAAAGAGTCAAAGCCAATATGGACTGCTTTAGCTGAGGCCCTGTACCGGTTCACATTTGACTTCTCTAGCATTGTGTACAGTGTAGGTGAATCACAGAAGCTATTGAATGTGTGTGTGTGTATGAGCTTGAATGAATACATGTGTTTGTATGTGATTAAGGTATGACTGTAATGTTTCCATACACAGAAAAACCTAGATGCACTTTGATCTGTTTGATTCGCAGGTTTTTACATGTTCTTTTTTATACAATGAAATTTGCTTAATCATACTTAATGAAACAAGTTATTCAGTACATAACATTTTCAGTACACTTTTTTTGACTACATGATCAAACCTTTCAGAAATAAATGAATAAAAGTTACAGTCTGGACTTTTCGTTGTCATTTGAGTTCTGTTATCAAGGGGCATGCTTTAATAAATAATTTTTAAGTAATCCTATATCAAAGCATAAAATTAGACTTTGTCCCATATCGTACTATTTCATTAAGAAGTTAATACAGGTATTTTCCCACAAAGTGTGTCTGTTAAAGCTCCAGTTGAAATACCCCTCAGGTATTTTCATACATTAAACTTCCTTTATTTCATTCCTCCTCCAAATTTCATTGTCTATACACATGAACTTCTGCTAAGCCACACACCCATAGGGAACAGCAGAGCTGAGCAATAACCTGGGCGAGGATGTTGTCTTCTTTAAGATCACAATAGGGCAACATTTAATTGTCTTATTTTAAGCCCCAAACAATGCAAAAATGGAACAGAACAAAAAACAAAAAAAAGTTTGTATCTGAAAGTTTGTTTAAAGATGACTAAAAAGTAATTTTTTACTTTAATAGCTAATTAACAATGAACTATATGCACTGTGCTGGCTAAAAGATATATAGTTTTTACCTTACTTTCTTAAAATAAATACCTAATGTTGAATGCTCAAATTAAATTTATTTTTGTGCTTAAAAGCAGTTATTATCCAATTAAGTCAGGCACTTTAAACTGAATCATCTCTCTCTCTCTCATCTGTGCGTCTGCCTCACCTCTTGCTTGTCAGTGCTTGTTCCACTCAACAAATTGCAGGATCTCGTGTGAGGGATCAGGACCCTGCAAGAGTAAGAAAGCAAACCGCTGTGCCCTTTTTTCTTTTGTCTTGCTTCTTTACCCTCTCCCCTTTCCCCAAGCAGGAATCTATGATTTGTATTCGGTCTCTCTGGAGAACGTTTATTAGATGGATTCATTTTGTTGTCTATCTAAAGGCAATTAAGTGATCAGGCCAGGTAATAAGCTCAGTTATATAATCACAATATGAGAGCATGTGTGGTTGCCTGTATAAAAGAAGGAAATGGAGAAAACAGAAAGAAACCTACCGTTACACTATTTCGCATTTCAACTGGATTTAAGAAGGGACCACCGCCACCCCCAGTTACCACGAATTCTGTCACGTGCATCTGGGGAGTTCCAAGAAGAATGAGTAAAATAACAGCTGTATGCCTACATGTGCATGTGTAGGTCTATTTCGGACAAATCTAGATTTTTTGGCACCATGTAATAAGTGATTTTTTTGTTTGTTTCTTTATATTGTAAATATATATGCAGAATGTACAGTTTCATCCTATTTTTTTGTAACATGAGCAATTGGTGTAAAATAATTTTATCCTTAAAAGTAATACATAGCGAAGCCACCCGTGAAGAGAATAGTATGTGTGTTCAGTTTTGTGAAAATTTTATTGAGATGTTGCACTATTTTGTTTGAAGGCTCTTCTGGCAGAAGCAAGCAAGTTTGGTGCCAAGATATCCTGGCAGTTAATAGGATTAAGTATGCCATCAATCTTCATAATAGCACCTGAACCACCCATCCACAAAGCGGCCCTAAAACATCAACGATCCACAACCACATTCTATAAGGTTTGTGGGTGCTTTCTTCGACACTCCACATTATGTCATACATGCCAGGGATGTCCAGTACTGTGCAAAGGTTCATATTTTACAACTTAATATTTTGCTTCACAAAAGCCAGACGTTTTGTATTTTAAATAAGATCTTTGAGGAAAAGTACACAGTGGTTCTGCATAAAAAGCAAGTTTGTCAAGGAAAGGCAAAACGATCCTCTGGCTACTCACCAGACACTAACAGACAGGTGAGACAGATGTAGTGTGAAGTACATCCTTGAACTCCCCTCACCCTTGAGGTAAGTTTACTGATTTAAAGCACAAGACTAATCATTGAAACATACACAGATATACAGGGAATCTCGAGCAGTAGACTAATGATTCCTTGGACATTTTTGTGAGCTCTGTCTCTGCTCTAACATGCTCATGTAAAGTTATGATGGGTTGGTAACAAGAGAATTATTATTGGGATTGATATTAGTACTACACTGTGTCTTCTGTTTTTACCCACAAAAACAATTATACATCAATCAGCTTTAACTCTAAAACCACATCCCTTTTATTGTATCGGTCCCCCTCGTGTTGCCAAAACAAATCTTACCTGTCAAGGCATGGATTCCACAGGATCGCTGAAGCTGTGCTGTGGTATCTGGCATTGAGATCTGGGGAAATTTGAGGCCAAGTCAACATGTTCCTTAAACCATATATGAACAACTTTTTTTTTTTGCAGTGTGGCAGGGTGCGTAATCCTGCTGAAAGAGGTCACTGCGACTTGCCATCAAGGGGTGTACTTGTTTGGGTTGGTGATGCGTCAAAAGCAAAGACATTTAAAAGCATTAATGTTGACCAAAGTGCTATACAATCATAAAAAGCGACACAATAAAAAGAAACAGAAATATAACAGAGATTGTGCTGGATTGAAGCAGTCAGAAATGTTTGATGATGCTATATTATTTAAGGATGTAGAAGCCGTTAACAAGACCTTGGAGTTAATCCTAAACTGAGAGACAGAGTAGGGAAGCCAGGACAGGTGTTGTGTGTTCCTGCGTACGTGTTCCTGTCAAAAGACATGCAGCAACATTTTGGACCAACTACAAACATATAAGAGAGCCCTGGCCAGTGTCAATATAAAGGGGTGTTACACCAAGCCATGATGCAACAAGACCATATATAACGGTTTCAATATCTTTGTTAGTATTTATTTAATGTTAAAAACTGCTTGACCTTGCACAGTAGGTTGAAATGAACACAGCTAATTTAAATTACTGATCATATTTCTACTGTCTACTATAAAATCATTGTCTATTAAAATACCCAGGTATTTAACAGTATTTTTTCCACACAATTTAATGATAATGGTTGTAAGTAAAGTGAAAATAACTTGGCCTGAGAATAGATCCTTGAGGTACTCCACATGAGAGAGTTGCTGAAGAGGATACAGAGGTCCAGCAGAAAAAACTTCTATCCAGCAGTACCAGTGATTGTCATTTTCCACAAATTTTCTACATGATCCCTACACTATACTGCAGATGATACAGTAGATAAGGGTGGAATAATTTACAGCATCAAATGTGGTTATAAGATCTAAAAGCAAAAGAATTATAAACTTACAAAAAAAGATCATTAAAAACTTTAATAAGACCTTAATAAGACCAACATTGACCTATGCTTGTACAGTCACATACAGTACAATATTATACTGGATCTGAACTTAATTAATG
This sequence comes from Clarias fuscus, assembly GCA_030347435.1. NCBI lineage: Eukaryota > Metazoa > Chordata > Actinopteri > Siluriformes > Clariidae > Clarias > Clarias fuscus. The sequence goes on from CM059221.1 coordinate 16,627,309, forward strand.
AATATGACATTTATTTTTATCACCAGGGGAAAATAGTCATATAATCCAAACACTGTTCACCTAATTTTGATATAAAACCTCTTAAAATTAAAATCCTCTTAAATGAAAGTCTGCAGTTACGCTGATCAGCCATAACATCAAATAACATTAAAACCACCTAGGATTTGGGTTCCTCTTGTCCCACCAGGGTGACTCTGTCTTCTTAGGCTGTGGCTCTGTAGAGCCTCTGGGGGTGTGCTGTGGTTCTGGCACCAGAAAAAAACATAAAAAAAACTTTATTATTTACCTGACTGTATATAGCACTAACTGGGGTTATATCCACATAGCAAATAATGAAATATGATATAAAATAAATACGCTTTCTTTGAATTATCTTTACCTTGGCCAAAGGGTATAGGAAATTTCCATTCAAACCACCCCCCCCCCCCCCCCCCAAACAGTCTTTCAGTTAAGCTAATACTGCTTTGATATGCTTTTGCACAACGAAAGAGGGATTAGGCTTGAATTTTTATCACCCCATATTAGACACTCCTAAAGCTCGCTGGGTGACCTCTCATGCTCTAACTCAAGAATAAAATAGAGGCATGCACAGAATGTCATTGCAGCCATTTACAGAGGGATGACTATCTGTATAAGTAATGATTTTATAATGCTTTTTGAGCCTAAGAAGTGAAAGTAGCCTACTGGTGTTATCTTTAATAGGGACCAAACATAAATGTAGTAAATCTTCTTTAAAAAAACAATAATAATCCTGTATATTACAGCGGTTCACTACACACTGCCATGATAATGCACCATCCTCTAAGCACAGCGTTATCGTCACTGCTGCAATTGCTATTTCACATGGTAATGACTGATGGGCTCTTGTTTTTGATCTCTGCAGGGGCAGATTATAATAATGACAATGGAGTGTATGATGTCAGTAAATAACAGTGCCATATTTGCATTTAAAACTAAAAATATTTGAGGCTTGGGTAGTCAGAGTTATGGAGAGGGCTATTGTGCTGGGGAAATGTGACAGAAGTGTTTTCAGACAGAAAGAAAAGGCTTATGCACAGTTCATCAGGTTCTCTGAGGGGAATGAACAAAGAGGCCCAGCTTGTAGAAGAGTTGCCCCGTCCTCCCCTCCCCACACATACATTATTGCCTTCCTATGTCTCAAGTGTGCCGTTTCAAACAGGAAGCAGGACCAGCATAAGCACTATTACCTTTCTATTTTGCTTATAGCTCTTGCTTTCAGCTACATTTTTGTGTTAACTACATCTCTCAGTCTCAGTGCTTCCTTTCTGCCTATGTTTCTTTTCCCCGAAGGTGTCTGTCTCGTCTATAAACTAGTCAATTTTCAAAACCCGAACACATATAAGGCCAATTATCTCATCCTCAGAGGGCTAATTGATGGGTTCTTGCTTGTGTTCCCTGCAGTACCAGACCACAGTCATGATGTTGGAAGTGAATAAAGCCACTTCCTGCAGTATTTCATTTCAGTCAGGTCTGCCCTAATCGCTGCAGAACAGGCACAGTAAGCGAGGTGCTTCTGGAGGAAAAGAGGGCCCCCGTTCACAGTTCTGACAGTAACAGGGTATCTGAGGTTTCCACCACATGGAGACAAGAGGCACTTGAGTGCAGTACAGTTGCACTGTGAGAGTGCATGTCTGTAACTGACATTATATGGGAGAAAAACACAAGTTGCTGAGCTTATACCAGCCTCTTGCACCAGCCACATGCATGCATTGCGACATTCTCTGGGAATGTCTCTATTTGCAATTAAACTTTACCTTTGCCTTACTGATGTGTCATTGCCGTATTGTCAGTTATAAGATGTAGATAAAGAACATTCTAGAAAATTATTTAGATTAATAATAAGATAGATAGATAGACCTTATTGATAGCTAGCTAGCTAACTAACTAGCTAGATAGACTATATTGCCAAACGTATTCGCTTACATGCCCTCACATGCATATGAACTTGAGGAACATCCAATTCTTAATCCATAGGGTTTAATATGATGGTGGCCAACCCTTTGCAGCTAGAACAGCTTCAATTCTTCTGAGAAGGATTTCCATAAGGTTTAGGAGTGTATTTATTAAAATCCTTGTCCATTCTTCCAAAAAGAGGTCGGAAACTGTTGCTGTACGAGAAGGCCTGGCTCGCAGTCTCCGCTCTAATTCACCAAAAGGTGTTCGATCAGGTTGAGAAGCAGGCCAGTCAAGTTCTTCCACACCAAACTAGCTCATCCATGTCTTTATGGACCTTGTTTTGTGCACTAGTGCGCAGTCATGTTGTAACAGGACGGGCCATTCCCAAACCGTTCCCACAAGGTTAGTAACAGGAAATTGTCCAAAATGTCTTGGTATGCTGAGAGGATTGAGAGGCCCTTTCACTGGAACTAAGGTGCCAAGCCCAACTCCTGAAAAACAACCCCAAATCATAACCCCCCCCAACACCAAACGTTAAACTTGGCACAATGCAGTTAGACAAGTACAGTTCTCCTGGCAACCGCCAAACCCAGACTCGTCCATCAGATTGGCAGACAGAAAAGCGTTATTCGTCACTCTAGAGACCAGTGGTGGCGTGCTTTACACCACTACATCCGATGCTTTGCAATGAACTTGGTGATGTAAGGGTTGGATGTAGCTGCTCTGCCATGGAAACTCATTCCATGAAGCTCTCTACGCACTAGTCTTGCACTCATCTGAAAGCCACATGAAGTTTGAAGGTATGTAGCTATTGACTCTGTAGAAAGTTGGTGACCATGCCATAGATCGAAATTTCACCTTACATTTCCTGATATTTATACTATCTAGACATTTCAAACATCTTAGAACATGGAATCTGTTCACTGTCCAAACTTGTTCAACCCACATGTTTTTAAAGTAATCAAAAATATTATTAGAACACCTGACTGACAAGTATTTCTTCTGGCCCAGGTGTGCCATTTTAGACTGATTGTTTAAACAATTTAGTAGCTTTTCATGTCTATGTCCAAGCCCTGAGGTTCAACTGTGAAGACTATATTTGTTGTTAAAAAGGATAAACCAAACCAACAGGAAGACCAGAGGCCTGTCTATAGGAGAAAAGCAAGCTAATTGATAAAAGAGGAAAAAATTAAATAGTATTCAACGCACAACCATTAAGCATAGGCAATACAACAATGTGGAAGAAGAAAGAAACACCAGGTATACTACGAACCAAACATATAACAGGCTGGCCAAGGAAAATAATAGCAGATGATGACTCCCCAAAGGACATGGATCTCATAAAGCCTGTTCCACAAGATGCAAACTACAAATTAGCAATAGAAATCAGGAGGCCAGAACGGAATTTGGACAGAAATACAGGGATATATGACGAGCCAAGATTAAATTCTATCAAAATGAGAAAGAAAGGAAAGCATACAAGATTGATTATCAAGAGGTAATGTCAGGACTTGCATGGCTGCTACTGGAACAGACTCAGTAATCTTTATTGACAATGTAACACATGATCTGAGAACAGAATTAGAGGTTTACTGTCAGCCAATTTCTAGAGAAATGTATTAAAGCTAATTGGAAGGAGACACTGACCAAATACACACTGCCAACATAATAAATGACTTCATCAAGGGAAAAAGGTGGAAGGTTTTACATCAGCCAAGGCAACCAGACCTTAACCTAGCTGAGTATGTAATTCATTGTTTGAAGATGAATGGTTGACTAAGGCCAAACACACTGGCCAAACAACAAATGATGGAAGCCACAGTAAAATGCTGGAAAAGCATTAAGGAAGAAGAATGCAACAGTTTGGAGATGTTAGTGGCTTGCCGATTTGAACGAGATGTTGTGAGCAAGATATACAGCGTGTAGGGGAAAAACCTCAAGCCAGTCAAAGGCGATTTTGGGCATGAGGTGGGGTGCAACCTGGACACGGTTCCAGTCCATCGCAGGGCACAGAAGCGCACACTGATACACTACTCACAATTTGAGAATTCCAATTAACTTTCGCTGCATGTGGAGGAAATCTACCAACGAGAACATGCAAACTCCATGCACAATACCATGCACTAACCACTATAACGCTGATGCAAACAATTATTAATTATATTTGACTTTAAGTCTAACTAGTAACTCTCAGAAAATTCTGATCTGCCATCTTACATTTATATTTTGAGTTCAAACTCAAAAGTCGTTGCTTCTTTTAGTATTAATACTAATTTAGTTGTGTCTACGCTCTGTATCCACTTTATTAGGAACACCTGCACGCATGCGCATTCATGTGGTTATCTAATCAGCCAGTCACAGGTGAAGAGAAACATCAGAATAAGTGTTTGACTTTAAACATGGCATTGGTACTATAAAGGCTGCTTTGAATGTTTAAGAAACTGTTGATCTCCTAGAAATTTCACATACTTGTACCAATCTCCATGCCATGATCATAGTCATAGAGATCACACTAAAATAAAAATGAACCAAAGATCTTGACTTGTATTTGAACTTTTGTTTATGCATGGTGCTGCTGCCATATGATTTGCTGATTGGATAACTGCATGAACCTGCAGGTGTACCATTGTTTCTTATAATGTGAATAATAAGTGTATATTCGTGTGTTTAAGTATTTACTATGTTTGTTTCTTTACGCATAATATCCTTCTGGTATGTGGGTTCTACATTAATTCTCATCTGTTGTTTGTTCCTGTTACTTAGTTACCACTTTACAGAGAGGCTCCAACCTCTCTTGTTGCCCTGGCAACCATGTCTGTCCCACTGGCTCTTTTGGGTTGATCAGCAGGCCTTCCCCGGCTATCACCTAATATTCTCCCTCTAACTGCCATTCTCCCCATCCCTCTGTGTCTTCTGCTTTTCTCTGTGGTCCTCTTACATTCAGTCAACTTGTAAAGATACTGTGATATACAGAAAGTGGCAAAATATCGGTTTTTCCTCATTCTTTCATTAAGTTTTGGAGAAGTCATGAGTTCACTGCTTTCTCTGTACTAGGTGCAGCACAGGCTTTTGGTCTTTTATCCATCAGACTATCAGTTAATAGTTTAACAAAACTATCATTTTATTAAGGTAGAACAAAAGAATGTTTAAGAATAAAAAAAAATGTATAATACAAACACCACATCATAAGCACCTATTTAGAGCTACTTCAGTATATTCTTAGTATTTTACACCATTTTTACCTCAAAAATGCACCTTAAATTGTAAACACTGTTTATTTTTATTTTTTTATTTATTCTTAAACTTGACCATATGGTCACTGCAAGTCTTGTTCATTGCTTATTTTGAAATCACTTCTTGTCTATACCACTTTATCAGGGTTGAGGCGGGGGAGGGGGGGATGGGTGGTCCATCGCAGGGCACTCACACTCACACTCACACTATGGCCAATTTAAGAACGCCAATTAGACTAAGCTGCATGTCTTTGGACTGTGGGAGGAAACCGGGATATTTGGAGAAAACCCACCAAGCACAGGGAGAAGATGCAAATTCCATGAACAAATACCCAGGGTTGGAATCAAACCCAGGCCGTAGTTAGATGCTTAATAAAGTAAGTAAGTAAGTAAGTATCTATCTATCTATCTATCACCAGAATTTTCTTCAGCTGTAATGGGGAGTTTCTGTCACTAGGGGGCAGCAATGACCGCACCGAGAGCATCCAGCAAGCTTTCTTCTGCAGTAATTCGGTTTCTGTTCTGGGGACCAACTAACCTGCACGTCCTTTCTCGCTATTTACTGCAAAGCGCGTAATGGTTGTTTTTTTTTTTTTTTTTTTTTTGCATCTTCTAGACTACTTGGTTTCAGTGTGTTTAATGAAAGGATTTAAAGGAAAATCTTCACAGCCAAACACATTGTTCATTATATTAAAATCACTTTGTGACATTGAGTCAGGTATCTCCAGAGAGCTAATGATAAGCTAATGATAAGGAGAGCCAAAGGGGTGACAGAAAAACACACAGAATGTGAAGCAGGACAGAAAAAAAACTTTACTCTATGTGGAGGGATTGTGAAAGAGGAAGAGAAAGGTTTATGAGGCCCAGAGCACAGATGTGGTGAGCAGGCTGCAGATCAGGCAGAGAAAAAGAGAAAACAGACATTTTTCTGTTGGTGACCTGAAACAACTTTACAAAACTCTTCAGCCAAAAATAAATATATAAACAAATAAATAGATCAATCAATCACCACCTGGATTAAACTAAGCAAATAGGTAAGAGTCTTCCACTGGATCCGTACTGCAGTGATTAAAATGTTTCAGCTGGCAACAAGTTATTAACAAGTAGCTTTTCAAAAGACATATCCTGTATTTGTGGCAAATATCTGTTTCAGAAAGGTCAACTCACTGCATCAAGCAAAGAAAAACCAAGGAGATGCTGACTACTACTAAAAGTGGCTTAAGAAATGAAAGATGCATTATTAAAAACTTCAACCCTCATCTTCGAGGAAAAAATGTGGTAGGAAAAAAAATGTAACGATCATGATTAGAGATCACTTAAACATTTGGTGAAATCAACTCATAAAAAATTACAACTCACAGCTGTTTAGTAGTAACAGTAAGAGCATTTCCACATGTACAGTGTGAACAGAGTTCAAGGGATTGGGACTAAACAGCTGCAAAGCCTTAAGAAAACCGCTCATCACTGAGGCTAATGGGAAAAAACCAAAACACTTCCCTTTTGTGGATCCTGTGGAGGCAATGGAGGCCATCTCCTGGGTTCGATTTCTCCCTCAGGTCTTTATGCATGGAGTTCTCCTCGTGCTTGGTGGATTTCCTCCCACAGTCCCACAGTCCAAAAAAACATGCAGAGTAGGCTAATTGGTGTTTCCAAATTGCCCATAGTGCCCATAATATTGCCCATAATGGATTGGCATATATGGTTTCGAAAATGGGAATAAATACAGTGGTTACCACTGGCCTCCATGGTCCCTATTTGGACTACTGAGGCTCCTACTACTCCTAGAGATGGACTATGTTAGTAGTAGTAGTAGTTTTTTTTTTTGTTTGACTAATTCAAGTTAATCCATTGTCAAATTTCAATTTGAAATGAGGAATCCTGGCCATTTTATATACACACACCTGGTTGTATCTGAGCACTTGCGGGTAAAGGACCTTGCTCAAGGGTCTGGGTCTGGATCCAACGGTGTTGACTGAGTGGTGTCAGAACCAGAACCAGGGACTCGAACCAGGGACCTCCTGGTCTGCAAACCTGTTTGCTAACCTAAAATTGTTAGAAAGGATAATATTAGAATGAAAAAGGTTTTGCACCATTTGGTCACTTTGGTTTCATAATGACTGATCTTTATATTCTTTAAACTATACTTATTTAATGTAATTCCACTGAATTTAATGGAAATTTAATGGAGTTATAAATCAAGTGGTGCTAGGGAGAAATACTACACTAGAAACCCGAAAAAAGGAAACAAAAGAAAAAACACACATTAAATATAAAACTACACAGGCAACCATCAACACTCCAAAAAATAAGTAAAAGCCTGGCTTATGGAAAACATGGAGATTTTTGTACTTGAAGGCTGGACATGTACAGTACATACATTAACAGGACCAGGGCATTAGCTGTAAAGATCGTATATCATACTGTAGATCTCTCTAGAACCACCCATTTGTCATCACTCTTTCTCAAGAGTGATGCCAAATTTGGGGCTGAGAATAACTAGAAAATGTTTAATTATTTTGTTGCAGTTGTTTTTGTTTTTAAATCCAAGTCCCAACCTACCCCCCTGACCCACACCCCAAACACACATTTCTTATATTGGCAGCTGGAGGGATGGCACATGCGAAACTGACCCCAGGCCATAACTTGATGGCTGTAAGGTGAAAGGTCAAATGAAACAATAATTTATTAAGGCAGATGGGCTCAGCATGTTACTTACAACTCTGGGCATTTTCATTGCCATTGTGGGTTTTTATGTGTGTCTGCTTTATTTACTGAATATCTTTGGTTATGTCAAGACGATGTGTCAAAAACATTGAAATTAAAAGCACAATTTAAATCAAAGGTAAGGACTGTGCTGTAGTCAAAAGAGAATGTCAAGGAGAATTGTAATGATTGTAAGAATTTGAATTACAAGATTTGAATCTTAAATATCCAAGGTTTATTTGTCACATGTGCATACAGTATGTATAATGAACTGCAGCTACTCCAAAGACTGTGCATTATAAGAACATTACATACAGAGAATAAATATAAAAAGAAAGAGCTGGCAAAACAAGAGCATACGTAAATATATATGTATGCATATATGAACACTAAAGTTACCTGTTCGTATTTGATGATCTGGTCTCTCTCTCTCTCTCTCTGCTTCTTTATATTAATATTATGTGCAATGGACCTGAAGGGAGTTAGTGGTTATGAGTTCAGTATCTTGGTAACTTGGAAGAAGTTACCCCTTAGCCTCTCAATCCTGGTCATGTGGTTGTTGAGGTGTTTCTTGGATCCAAGCTATCGGGAACAGGCTATTGTTTGGGAGTGTAGGATTGTCTCAGATCTTTTTCTGAGCTGGTTCTGCACCACCTGGTGTAGATGTCCTTCAGGCTGGTCAGTAGTGACATGGTGACCTGTTCAACACACCTAAGCACCCTTTGTAGTCTTTATGGTTCTCAGCCCTGCAGTTCCCCTATCAGGAAGTGATGTTCCCAGTGAGGATTCTCCCTGAAGATATTCACTCTCTGACTGAAGTTCCTCACTCATTCCACCGGGATCTTGTTGATCATAAACTGTGTATGCCCTTTGTTGTTCCCTTCTGAAGTGGACAACAGGTTTCCTGGTCTTGTTGAGCTAAATCAAAACATGGTGTTGAAGAAAGACGTGGTGGCAAATAGCTTGTGACTCTCAACTCTCTTTAAGTGCACCAAGCTTGTGAACACCATGGACAAATATATTAGCCTTAGAGAAATGACAACGATGCATTAGAACCTGGAGGGATGGTTGTCAAATGTCTGCCATTCCTTGGAAAGCATTTTTCAAAATGTGATTTTAGCAAAGATCTTGTGGCTACTGCTTCTTTATGACATCTACCATGGCTGATCTGAAAAAAAGTCTGCTATCTGACACGATGGCTGAAACTAACAAGACACCTAGACAGCACCTAGACATACAAGTGTGAGACTCCCCTTCAAATCCACTGAAAAGGGATTTCTAAATCTTGCAACTTCTGTGAGAACATGCAGTGCGTGAAAGGCAGAAGACGCAGTGGATCAGGCAACAGACAGCGCCAGTGGAGAGGCTGGTCTGGGATCTATTGAACCCCAACCCAGACAAAAGGCAAAGAATGTTGGTAATTGATCCAGGAGCAGGTGTGTGCAGCTAATGAGGAGGAGCAGTCCAGTGGAAGGGTGAGGATGAGGCATCAATGTGCTGGGACAAGGTGGGAGAAGGTAGCATAGAGAAATATAACATGGTCTGATCTCTCGCACGGAGAAAGGCACCAGAACAAATTCCTTGTCCAGCTAGTCAGTGAATGATGTTCGTTATGGTAGCGTCATTAGCATGTTGCCTTTGCAATAACAATAGAACCTGTACATCCTGAATTGCTGTCTGAAGGCGCTGGCAAAACATGGAGAAAGGTTGCTCCCTCAAGAACCATGACAATGTGCTGAAGCCTGCTGCTTCAGTGATCTGGAGAAAACAAGAACAAGAACAGCACTTGTTCAAAATGCATAAATGTTAGTAACTGACAGCTCATGTACAATTCAGCATCATTCATGTCATGCATGCGCGAGTTACAGCATGTGTAACTCAAACCCAATATCACTACCAGGGAAAATGAGATGGCGGCACATTTGCGGCCAGTGGGCGTCTTTAGTTAGCACTTTGTTTTTACTTTATTCAGCTGATTTGTTACATAACATGAAGAGAACTTTGCAAAGGTGCTAATTTAACTTGGTGAAGCTCTGACTTCATAACAACAATTGAACATCCAAAATATTGTATCTCACTGTACATTATCTACTGAACTTCTGGGATCACTGATTTTATAATGCATTCTAAATGCCTAGTATCTCTGACTTCAAAAAGCTCAGAAATTACCCGGAATCTTTGACTTCTCCAGGTTAATGATCTCCAAGAATGTCTGACTCATTAATATCTGTTTAACTCAGATCTCTGTTAAGGCGCTGCTGGAATCACTGATAATGACTGTTGAACTCTTTTGCCTTGCAAAATCTCTACTTGTATGATGCTGGTGAAGTGCCAGATCCAGAGAGGTAATTGTTGAATTCCCATAATGTTTGACTTCAAAATGCATATCAAATGATCAGATACTTTGAATTTATAATACTGATAAACCTCCAGAATCTTGGATTTCATGAAGCCTAATGAATTTTTTTAAATACTGAAACATACTTATCCTCAAAGGTCTTTTTTTATTAATTCCTTTGTCTTTAGTACCTCAGTACATCCACCTGGTCAGGTCACAGTGGAGCCGGTGTCTGGCAGCAGTTCTGGCAACACTGTGCACAATGCAGGGAAAATCACAGCTGATAGGATGTCAGTCCATTTGAATATGAGTGTAGGAGGAAACCAGAGAAGATGGCGGAAACCCACACAACAACAGGGAGAATATGCAAAACTCCAGACAGACAGTACACCAACTTGGGATAAAACCCCAGCACTGTGAGTAGGCTATCCTACTGACTGTGCCATCATTCCACCCCCTCCAAATGTCTTTGATTTACAAATGCTTTTCCAGAATCTCTAAACATGCAAAGTCATTTTATTTCCGAGTCTCTAACCTTAAAAAGCTTATGATCTCTCAAAGTCTCTGACTCATTTCAGGCTGTAGAACTCAGACAACGACTGAAGCGAAATTTGTCTATTGAAGTCTGAGAAGTCTCTAACTTCAAAATGCTTCCTGTACTCACACAATCTTTGATTTGCTAATGCTGAAGAGCTTCAGGAATCGTCTAATTCATAATGCATGCTCATCTGCCAGTATGTTAACAATGCCTAGAAAATCACAGAATGTCTGACTTCACACTTATGAACTCCCAGAATCACTGATATCATAATACCTACTATACTTACTAATTTTTTTTTTCTTTCATTCATCTTTTTTACTGCTTGTCCTGTTACAGGGTCACCAGACCTGGAGCCTATTACAGGAGACTTTGGGCACAAGGTGGGGTACACCCTGGACAGGGACCCAATCCATCACAAGGCACACACACATACACTATGAGCAATTTGAGAATGCAAATTTGCCTAATCTTCATGTATTTGGACCGTGGGAGGTAACTGGAGTACTCAGGGAGAACATGCAAACTCCATGCACACAGCCCCACAAACCTTCAACCGTGAAGGTGCGAGGCCAAAGTGCTAACCACTACACCACCTGATTTCAATATTTGACCTTTTGTACTTTAATACTTATTTAACCTCCAGAATTTCTGATCATATAATACATATCTGTCAAGGTTGATGGAATGCAGGAGAGGCATAGGTGCGGAAGTGAAGATTTTAATAGTAAAATAAACATAAACAAACAAAACAGGAAGATTTTACAAGAGATTTTTACAAAAGCAACAAACCATATACAAACTGATGCAAAACAAGTACAGATCTAAAGACATGACTAAATATAACTGAGATAATGAGTTAACTTGGCTCAGTTGTGTATTCTTTGCACATGACTTAGGTGCACTCTGGGAAATAAAGTTCAAAACAAAACAATGTCTCTGGGTGCAGGGCCAGGGGTTATTTCTGACAATATTTAATTTCAAGAATCTCTGGATCAAGGGAGGCCTGGAGCCTATCCCAGGGAACGTGGGGTACTAGGCAGGCTACAATCTGGATGCTGTGCAAATCCATAACAGGTCACACAAGCACACAGAAACACACTCACACACTAAGGGCAATTTGAAAAAGACAATTAGCATACCGTGCATGTCTTTGGACTGTGCGCGCAGACTGGAGTACACAGAGGAAACCAACCAAACACAGAAAGAACATTCAAATTATACATACACACAGGAACCAAAGCCTTGACCCTTGAGATGTGAGGCCACAGTGCTAACCTCATCACCACCATGCTATCTACATTTTTAAAGTTAAAGTTAATATATGAACAGAGGGACAAAAATGTGTTCATCCATCATGGAGGCCTGCAAACTGAATTTCTCAGAACATTATGTGAGGTCATTCTAAGTTGAGTGAAACTAAATAAGGCAGCAGGCCCAGAATAAATTATCTGGACAGCTCTGAAAACTGCATTGACCAACTAGCCCTGATGCTCACCACTATTTTTAACCTGTCCCTTTTTTCATATTTCATATGTCTACCTGTATCCAAAAAAAAAACAAAAAAAAAAACTCATCCACTCCAGCTAAACAGAATAAATAATGTCCAGTGGCCCTGACCTATCTGGTGATGAAGTGCTTCAAGAGACTCATCATCAACTACCTCATCTGCTCCTCTTTATCAATCACACTACCCACTCCAGTGTCCCTACTGATCAAATAGAGCCACAGATGATGCAATTTACCATGGCGTACGCACCACACTATGTCATTTTACCATGGGAAAGGGGAACAGTGTATGACTGGTATTTAATTACAGTTCTGTGTTTCTAACTCTGCCTTCAGTTCTGGACATTTTAACTGGTCAGCCACAGGTGTTGAAAGAAGGTGGCTTACCTCAAACACTCTCAACACTCCAACTACCAAAGGCTGTAGTTTAAGCCTTGGGGTGAACTCCCTATCCACATATAACTGTGGCACTGTGGTATAAGCCTGATCATCAAGAATGATGAGAAAGCCTATGTAGATGAAGTGGAGAGGCCATTCCAGTGGTGTCTTGCTCCTAAATGTTAACAAGACTAAGTAACATTAGAAGAAGAAACATTTCTCATGTCTGTCCATTCCTCACCCCACACACTGGTGCTACTCTCATACATTCACTGGCCATCTCTCATATGGGCTCTATATCCTTTAGCTGCACTGCCCCTTACTGTATGTCTAGAAATCTTTTCCTGAAGACACCAATAATATAGACTCTCCAACCGCATTCAAATCATGACCTTAAGACCCATTTATACAGAAGTGCTTATCCCACATGATGTTATGGCCGCACTCAAATCTCCATGTGATTTTAAATATTTAGGTTATGACACTGTCTATTGTTTTAATGTTATTTACAGCACTACTGAACATTATTAATTTATCTCTTGTTTGAATACAGCCACCTTGGGTGACTAGAAGGGCACCTATATAAATAAAATGTATTATTATTATTATTATTATAATAAGGTTACAGCAGAGGACATACTACATTACGTAAGGGGACAAAGGACAAAAAGGGACTGGACTGATAAACAGATACACACACACACACACATAATCACTCAGATTAACTCAACTACCTTAAAACATTGAGACTGGGGCCTCCGAGTGGCCTCCAAGCGCTCGCCCCATCATCCGGAGATCGCTAGTTCGAATTCCGGGTGGTGCTGTAACCTCTCGCAGCCGGAGGTCTAGAGAGAGCTGATTGGCCGAGCTCTCTCAGAGGGGAGGGATGAGAGGTACTTAGTGCTCCTACATTAATCACGGCTCTACAGCCAGTCAGGGGCGTCTGTGAGCTCGCGCAACGGAGGGAGCGCGAGCGAGCAGTTCGAAAAAAAGATGCGGTCGGCTGGCGTCACGTGGTTCGGAGGAAACACGTGATAGTCTTCGGCCCTCCCGGCTGAGTGGTAGTAGTAGCCTTAATGTGGGAGCCCCCTAGTGACGGGGAGGAATTGGACACGACTAAATTAGGGAGAAAATCGGGGAAAAATAATAATAATTAAAAAAAACATTCAGACTGGACTGATAAATCAACACTAGCGCAAACACACTGTCAACATCCGTCAAACAGATGTACTGTACACACCAACCTGTACGTAAATGTTCTTTTGCACAATATTCATTCAGTTTTTTCATTTGCACAAACTATTTTGATCTTTGCTGCTACTTATCAGGGGGGTTTACTGCTTACTGTTTCTCCTCCCACTACCTCAACTCATTACCTCATTACCACAAAGTATTCAATTCAATTCAATTCAATTTTATTTCTATAGCGCTTTTAACAATGGTCATTGTCTCAAAGCAGCTTCACAGAAATGAAAAGAAGACTTATGGAAATGTATATATGTGTAAGAAAAATGTGTCTAGATAATGAGATTGTCCCTGATGAGCAAGCCAAGGGTGACGGCGACAGTGGCAAGGAAAAACTCCCTGAGATGGCAATAGGAAGAAACCTTGAGAGGAACCAGACTCAACAGGGAACCCATCCTCATCTGGGTGATAAAAAGTACTGATATGTCATGTTGTCCTGTTGTTACTTTGTTGCTCTTGTTTACACATTTGCACGTGCACTTTATGTTGTCAACTAAAGAATCTCCTCAGCTATCCAGAAGTCCTACTATACCATCTCTACAGTGATCATTTTCACTCACATGGTAAGGTCCCTGCAATGCTAAAGGTAGAACGTGTTGAGGTCTGCTGAATGGCTCACAAGGTCAGCACTGCCAAGCCTACAGGACATTTAAACCCCATAGACCCTAACAATGGTTTGTTCCAGTGGCTGTGGTCTGGACAAATGATTTCCCCCAAGCCATCAATACTATGAACACATCGTCTTCAAGTCACTTTTGCTCCTGTGCAAGTGATATTATCACACAGACACACACACAAACACAGATCCATAAATATTTGGATGGCAACCCTACATTTTTGTGTTCTTTTGTCTTTTACTCCCCCAACAATGTACCCAATGTTATATTATCTGTTTAATGTCTTTGTGTGTCATTTTACTGCACGTTTTCACCAGCTGCACCTTGCATGTTGAACAGTCATTTTTGGAAAGACAATGCCCACTTCCCTAGAGCCCAAGGGTCACTAAATGATTTAATGAGTACGAAAGTGATGTAAATTAGATGCTATAGCCGAACCACATCTGAACACATATGGGAAATTTTGAACTGGCATTTTACAAAGCTCTCTATTATCTACAATCAAAAACCCCTATAGAGGAAATGTCTTTAGGAAAAATCCCTCCAATTCTAGACATTGAGTGAATCCGAAGTCCCCTTCAAAAGTAATGGAACAAGAAAGTCTATTCTTCTGATTTTACTATAGGATTTGGTTTCAGACCAAAAGTCGAATATGAGATGATACATCAATATTTCAGCTTCTATTGCTTGATATTTAATTCTAGATAGGATAAATAACTTAAAACAGGACACATTTGTTGTCTTCAGTGTGTCTTCAGTTAGAGATAAAACATAAGAATTAATCTTGCCTGTTACAATACTTTTGGATGGGACTACAACAAATTTCTTTTACATGTGATGTTGCTCTTCTGTTAATTTCTAATTACCTGTCTATAACTAGGGTTGTATTTGTCTGTTCCAAATGAAGATGAAATCTAAAAGGCCAGATGGTTGATGTGTTTAGAGAGGTTAACCCCATTGTATGGGTTTCTGGATGTGTGCTAGGTAAAAAGCTAGCTGATAAACACACATGCACAATCACACTGATATACATCCATCTCAATCTGCTCATACCTACCTACCTGTGCTGCGCTTCGCAATTTTTTGCACAATATTTATTTGACTGCTATTTGCACACGATACTCTTGTCAAAATGTAAACTGTTTACTGCTGCCCTTCCCACTACCTCAACTCGTACTTCATCAAAAAACGTACTCTTATGTGTTACATTGTTGTGTCTGTCATGTACCTCTTTGCACGTGCACTTTGTCTATTGTGTATTTTTGTATAGAAATTTGATAGTTCTTTTAGATTAACTTAAAAATGTAAAAATGTGTGTTGTAAATTTATGTTGTTGCATGTATGTAGCACCTTGGTCCTGGAGGAACGTTGTTTCGTTTCACTGTGTACTAACTGTATATGGTTGGAATGACAATAAAAGCCTACTTGACTTGACTTGACTTGACTAGTGTGGACGTCAGTGATAATCCACATACAGTCTACTGGACACTTTATAGTCGAAAGTTTGTAGACACCTGAAAATAACTCTCCTGTGTGCCTTTTGAAACCCCAGTTCTAGATTTAGCCTTCTCTTTCCTGGTATAATAACCTCTTCTGGGAAGGCTTTTGACTATATTTTTGAATATGCCTATGGGGGGGGGGGGGGGGGGGGGATTGCCCATTCAGCCAAAAAGACTATTAATAAGGTCAGGTAGTGAAAGGTGTTTAGTGGGTTTGAGGTCAGTCCCTGTGCAGGCCCTTTGAGTTCTTCCACAACAATCTTGGCACATTATGCCTCTATGAACCTCATTTTTGTCCACAGGGGCATTGTTATGCTGCATCAGGCTTGGGCCAGCCCCCATAGTTCCAGTGAATGGAAAATGTATTGTGGCTACATACAAAGACATCCTGTACAGTTGTGCTTTATGTAGCTTTGTGGCAATCATTTGGGGAAAAGCCCATATATAAGAGTGGTGGTGAGGCTAAAGTGGTGGTGAGGGTTGAAGGTTAAAAAGTGAAAAAGTATAAAAGTGTCAGAAAAACAAGAGTAGTATAATATAATATTACATCAAAACTATTTTACTTAGTTTAATAAATTAATTAATTAAGTTGAGCATTTTTACGATATTTGGATTATACTGGCAGAGATGGACTAATTACTGCGGTCTGAAAATGCCTCTGCAACCACATGGCAAGAGCTTATTGGAACTTACTTGCTGGCAAAGCTTAATTTTTAATTATATGATTGCTTCAGGTTTACCCAACATGGGACGACGGTATAATACTCTACACTGATTCATAAGAGTAACAGACCACATTATTCTCTTCTTCTATAGTTTTCTACCATATGAGTAAAATAGCATTCATACATTTCAAGTGCATTCCAGGTCCTCTGTGTCTCTGGGCGCCATCTTGATTATAGAAGATGGATAGAAGATCATTAAATAGCTATTATAGCAGCGTGGAGTCTTAGGACAGAACAATAATGAGGTGCAATGCCAGGGATCGATGGGTGTTTGGCTGCTTGTTGTTTGAAGAGTCTATAGCTGCCCTAGTTTTGCATTTAAATATTATGCAATGTCCATTGTTAACGCTATATCCATAATATAGTAGATTCCAATTAAACTTTGGCAAAACATTGGGCCATGAACCAAAGAACTGGCTGTGTGACAAATCAATTTCTGTCTCTTTAGTTTTCTGATATATTGATGCCAAATTATTATAAGCTTATTTGGAAAACATTGTTGCATTTAGAAAATCAGGTAGTATGTAACAAGAATTGCAGTTAATTTTAATGTATCATGGATTATTAAACATTATAAAGGTTTCTAAACTAGGGCCTTTCAACTGAATAATTTGTCATAACACAGTGATCCAGTTAATGACTTAACATGGAGTGTAAGAGCAAGTTCTGTATTATAGATACAGTATATACATCAAGGCATATCATTACACTACTGTATATTTGATCCAAACTCTTTCATCACATTTCATCTCTGCAGTGACTCCAGACTGATTGTTTGTGTAAACACAAATAATTAAGGACAAATTCAATTTTATCATTATAGCCTAATAGCCAAACATATTTACTTTAGACATGCGCCGAGGCGGCTGTATGTATGGTGATTTGGCGTCACATGTCTGTCTTCTGTTGTGGCATTAGCATTAGTGATGTTGGGAATTGGATTTTACAACATTGACAACGTGTTTTCCTGTTTATGAACACTTTGTGTCAGTAAATGTGCACGCTCCCTGAATCATGCAAATAGCCAACAGTCAGTTGTTTGCTGACTAGGCTATGTCTGTGCAGTTAGACCCTGATTTGTAATCGGAGAAGACAGGCACAGAGCACTGTACCTACACACACAGATGCAACACCCTGTAGACCGCCCCCACACAACCTTTCATAAACACCGACATCACAGACATCAACAGATCAACAGATAGACGTAACTGCCTTTTAGAGAAGATATGAACTGGACATAAAGGCAATTATTAATTCTGTCAGAGTGCTTCTTTCTGGTTATATTGTCGGTTGCAGACCTACTGAGTTGAATCTTACATATCAACATATCCTGGATTGACTTCCAAAGTATTATCCTTCTACTTTAAAATATGATGATAACTACAAGCCATTTATTAAATAATAAATGACCGGTAGTAGAAAAGCTCACTGAAGCAGAAAGTTTTGAGTTCAGTCCCACGTCAGTCTATAACACGTCAAAAAAACAAAACTTACCTTCATTGTTTATATAAAAGATATCTATAATGTAAGGTGTTGATAATATAATCTCCCAAGTATCTGAGCACACATTAGATTCATACTTAGAATGGGATCTAAACCAACACGTTTGAAGTAAGAAATTTTTCAGTTGTGAAAATCTTCCTAGCTTCCAAAACCTGCAGAATTGGTGCAAGTCAAACAAGCAGTTGTGATTTCAACAGACAGGGTGACATACATGTTAGAGAACAGGGATAAGTGGGCTAACCGCAGATCGCTGACCGCTCGTCTATTGGGCCAGCAGCACAGAAAGGGGAAAAAGAAGCAGGGAGAGAAACAGGAGAGTTTTGAAACCCACTTTCACTTCCTGAAGTGAGAGGCTATTTTGATACAGCCCTGTTGTCAGGTGGTTTTGCTGAAAGAGGACTACATGTTCCGCAGAAAAAGAATAACCAGAGAAAGATGAAGCAATGGTTTATTAAAACTGTCCCAAAGGGGAAATTGTACTGCTGTTTCAAATTCATATTAAGGGGAAAACTACTGTACTACTGTGAGCTTATGTGTTTATAGTGTCACAAGACTTTTAAAACAAAGGTTTGCTTCATCTCATAGAGCAGCCATTGTACTGTACAAGAAAATATGTGATTTTCTTGGTTTATGGATTCCTGAAAATCATACCCATAAATGAGGCTTCCCCAAACTGTTGCCAAAATGTTGGAAGCACAAATATGTATAGGATGTCTTCGCATACTTTATTATTCAATTTTCCTTTATAAGAGTTATAGGGTACGGCGACTTAGTGGTTAGCACTGTCGCCTTGACCCACCAGGGTACAGGTTTGATTCCCGCCTCTGTGTACGAGTTTGCATGTTCTCTCCGTAATTGGCTTTTCCCAAATTGCCTGTAGTGTGGGAATGAATGTGTGACTGTGTGTATGTGTTTGTGCCCTGCGATGGATTGGCACCCCATCCTGGGTCTACCACGCCTCTGCACTAGGTCTGCTGCCAACCATGTATATGAGATAAAGTGGTATAGAGTTATAGTGAGTAGAGTTATAGGTTTCATATCAAACTATTTCTTAAACAAGGTAACACATGTCTTAGAGCGCCACCAATGTCTGTCTGTTAATGCTGCAGTTGAAACTAAAATCAGATAATGCATTTTTCCTTCCCTCAAACTCCATTATTTTTCTCCTCCTCCAAATGCAAACGAGTTGCTCCTGAGCCATAGACTACCAGAGAACAGCAGAGTTGAGCAACAAGCCAGAGGACTGGAACTTCTTCTATGAGGTCACAGTAGGGGAAAATCTAAATGGCTTTTGTAAAGTCCTGGCTAATACAAAAATAGGGGGGGAAATAGGAAATGTATTATTTCATGTTTTTTTTTGTACACACATGGAGCCATGTTTGTGTGTGAAGAGCTTTGGTAGTATATGTAATCCAACCAGACGCCAGGCTTCTTCCCTCAACATCATATAACAAACCTTACTATTGCGTTCGTAGATGAATACAAAGCTCAGAAAGCACAACATTTAGAATCATTGGGTACAGCAGTACAACATCAGACGACCTACAGTATATAAACATCTGTACTCTTCACTAAAACTGGGGGGTGGGGGTTAGGTGGCGGGGCATTCTTGGTGGGCAAATCCCCACAGCTACGCTACAAAATCTAGTGGAAAGTCTTTCAAGAACAGCAAAGATGTTATAATAATGGCTGTGTGTGTGTGTGTTGTTGTTGTTGTTTGTTTAAAAGGATAGAATGCTCAAAAAGCCTTTGTGGGTGTGTTCATGAGCTTTTTGCCATCGTGTGAAAAGGCTAAAAAAAAATGTAAAAAAAGAAGATCAGCGATTAACTTTAAAGGCTTAGAAAAATGTTCCATAAAACAGCTAATAATTTCTAATGATGTTTTTTAGTTTTGCAAGATTTGTTCTCCATTATAGAAAATTTTCTTACATTCCCCAGATTTTTCCTGCAGAATCTCTTTCTAGTAGATCATTCCGGAATTATTTATTATGACACAAAACTATTAAAATTATAAATCATTTTAAATAATATTAATATATCAAAACACAGGCATGCAGAATGCCCCAAATATATTCCTTATATCCTTTTATTTTGCCTTTCAACATCATACAAAAGATTTGTACCACATTTCATTTCATTTTGTAAGACTGCAGTCCTGGAGAAATTCTATTTCCTTGTTGCCACATGTGTGAAATTTTGAGAAAAGGGAAGAGAGCCGCTTCAGAAAAAAAAAAGTTGTAGATAAAGTCGTATTTCTTTCTTTTCTTCTTTTAGCTTTGCTGACAATAATAGGCCTCCTATCAATTTTAAAATTTTCAGTAAGGTTGAGTGAAAATGTTTGCATAAACCAAAATAAAATTATCTTGTGGAATTATATATATTTTTTTATAATGCTCATTTTCTTAGTACTCATGCTTGTGTATCTGACACAAATAATTTAGCATTTAATGACAGCAACAAAACTTCATAGAAGTGCCCACTTAACTGTGAAGGAAAAGATGAACAAACGTTATTTTTACTCACTTCTACATAAATGTAAAAATATTTAGCAGTTTAACAGTATCCAAATAATGTGCATCCGGTTTTACAAAATTGCATGGCCATTAAAACTAATTTGGATTCTGCATTACTGTAATTTTCCATCAGTTGAGGAATTTATTTATAGCTTAATGCTATGTGCAGACAAACCAGGTCTTCCTCCAATGATCTAGCAGTACTTGACGGATACCAATCATATTCTTTTATTAATGGCAATAATATACAGTAGAATGGCTCCATTTCACAAGGTTTTCTTAGGTGATGATGTGTTCTTGATAAAGCCTACTTAAGTGGTTTTTGATCAGGGAATTTGCTGAATGCTGTTAATAACTGACTTAACCTTGACAACATATTCCATGTAAAAAAGATGCAGTAGTCACTGTAACTTGTATCATTTCAACTTAATTAATCAAGCTCTACAACTGTTTGTGTTTTTATGTTTATGTGGATTATTTCGGAAACAAGCACTTATCCAAAATTAGAGGTTTTTCATGAATACCAAAATTTTTTTGTAAATTAACCATTTATGAACAAATCTGTCCTGGCCCCATTAATCACAGCAAACAATGTGATCAGTTAAATTTCTTCACTTCAGTGTAGCTTTGATTAGCTACTGATATCAAATTCATAAATATTGCATACTCAATAAAATGTAGCCTGATGTTATTGTAGCTACACATCTGACTTTTTATAGCCTGCTCAATGACAAGCAAATGCTGCTGAAGTGTATGACATTGATGTCTGATGTGAATCTTAGAACTCAGGCCATACACTGACAGGTATGAGGTAGCCACATGATGGATTAGTTTTTTTTACACAATCCAAAGTTGCCACCCCAATAAATTATTGGGTCTAACATAGAAATCCTTGTCTGGCATCATATTTCAACATTTACCTGAGAGCTCTCTTCTGGGCCATGAGTAGTGTACATGACAGCTACAGTAGTGTTCTTCATTTGAAAGTTGCCCTTAATACAGTGATGCTGGATTTCTTTTAACACAAGAATAAAAATATGAAATTAAAATAGATGAAATTCATATTAAATTTGTACCTGCTATAACATGGGACATCAAATCCTTATTCCCAATTATCATAATCTGGATTTTAAAAATCAACATTATTTTTCTGGTTGCTAAAGGAAGACTATAAACAGAAATCTAAACTCTAATGTGCTTTTCTGTTGTGAGTAAAATAGGTAAGGATGTGTTCAGGATTTAAGAAATTTAATTAGATTTTCTAAAATTTAATATACTCAAATTATGATTCATGCTGCACTGAAACTCTGAAGGAAAGCAGATAACTTTAGAAATGTGATGCACTTTTCTGTTTTGAGAGGTGAGGGGTGGTGAATGTATGCATATCAAAAGGACTGGTATTGTTTTCCAAAAAGAGAAAGAAAAAATAAATAAATCAAAGTGTGGGCTGCACACTGCATGTCAGAGGGAGCACGACAGCTTAGCGCTTGACATTCAGGAGAAAATAGGACATGGAGCTGATGAGAGCTTTGCAAACACGAGCTTGTGTTTTATAACCGGCCACCACCGACCCACGACCAGCTGCTCATCATCACAGACCCTCACTGTCGCCTGAAATACTGTGTTCCAATGACTTCATAGTAGCCTACTAATGGGATTTGAGTCTTTCGGACATTTAAAGTGAGAAGTGAAAAGCGACAAAGATGTGTGTGTGTGTGACAGGAGGGTGCAGCTGCCTTGTGGTGGTTTGGGGTGCACTGAGCACTTCCTGGATTTGAGAGTCGCCTCCGCGCGCCCAGTCCCGTCCCTGTCACGCGCGCGCCGGGACATTTTTTTCGCTGCCACGCGTCGTTTATTTCACTGGATTTATACGGAAACGCGTATGTTTCATCACTCGTGTGTGAATGCGTACGATTCCGTTGTCCGTTCCGCGCGTAGGTCTGTCCGGGACGGCGGCTCATTCTAACAGGTGGTAAGCGATTTCAGGTGGAGCTCAGCTCAGCAGCACACAGGGTGTACAGGCTACTACTCGCTTTATATCACCAGCGACCGGAGCTCAAACAAAAGACTTTGCTATCGTCTTGTATGTTTTTATTATTATTGGGATTGTCCCAGTGCATCCGAGCCGAGCAGACCGGGACAATTAGCTGGAGAATCTGGGCTACAGAATACAGGTGGGGGAGAGTGAGACTGTGAGTTTTTTTTTTTTTTTTTTTCATGTTGGACTGATAGGAAATCAGCCCCCTCCCCTGTGTTCCTCTGAGAGAACCCAGCACTGATATTTTGTTCCGTTTTTCCATTGGGACAGACGGGCGGAGAAACGGCTCAGCAAACAGGTGCGAGAACGGACGCAGGCACGGACGCACGCGCGCACTCCCGGCTCATTGTCTGACCGGGATACACCTATCTGCTGAAGGTCCGAGTGCACGAGCTCGACATTTCTCATTCACAACGGGGGGAGAAAAAAAAAACTCGACTCGTATTTGGAAATAGGGCATTTTTAAAGTCCCTTTTTTCCGTTTCAGAGGAGCAATAGCAGGACACAAGGTAAAACACAAGGAGAGAGAGGGACACACACACACACACACGCACAGAAAGAGATGTCAGGCAGGAAGCACACCGCCGATTCCTCGAAGAGGAGCGCGGTACCGTCCGACACCGAAATGTTCGGTGAATTTCAGGACTGGTGCCTTCGCACTTACGGAGACTCGGCCAAGACAAAGACCGTGACCCGGCGCAAATACGACAAAATCCTCCAGGCGCTGTCTCTGGCTGAGGACTCGGACGCCTACGCGGATGCCAGCCACATCAACGCCAAGTTTAAGTTCTGGGTTAAATCCAAAGGCTTCCAAGTCGGGAACGGCGACAACCAGAGAGAGCGGAATGGGAAATCCGACAGACCCGTGCTGTACGTCCCCATCAAGGCAACGGTTAGTAGGCTACGAGTGTCTCCCCACCCCTCCTCCTCCTCCTTCTTCCTCTTATCTTGCGTTGTGCGTAATAGCCCCTAGCGTATTTGCCTATGCAAATAAATTCGTAGCCATCCATCCACAGGCACGTGTGATTAACACACGGGCATCTTTTTTTCAGTAAAGCATAAAAAAAAAACATACACTGACCCGTATTGCTGGAGGCAGGGAGTCCAGCACACTTTTGTGACACACCTGGGCCATGAGATGACCCTGCTATAAACGCTGATGCGCGTAGTCAACCAGGTGTCAGGAAATCGACTGTTTATGCGATCCTGGACGCCATAATACATGATTAAATATTATATCCAATATTCTATAATGCTTGGTACAGTATACAAGCGGGGATTTAATTGATTATCCTGAATTAAACCACTTTGCACAGAACACGTTTGGTCCTGTATGGAGAATCTACTGTCCTGGTTATTTTAGCCTTTCCTCTGCTCCAGCTGCACTTCACCACAGGAAGTGCTGCTAATTGGCTGACTAATTGATTCGGGTGTGTATGAGCAAAAAAAGTTTTGGCATCCTGTTGACTTTTAAATACCACAGCGCGTGCATGTATTCCCCCACAATGCGCTGAAAAAGTTTACTGCGCCAAAGTTTGTAAAGATATCAATAATGGAGTAGAGCGCACCGGACTGTTTGAATATGTTACTATTAAACACCCTCCCAGGTATTTAGTTCACTGCCGAAATATTTAGTAAGCTATAGCGAACGATCCCATCCTTTATAAACTAGTATCCATTAAACCTATTGATTGTTCAGATAAAAGGATAGCGCTGTCCCGTCGCGGGATCGCGCCACCAGTGCGCGTCCGCATGCGTGCGTGTGCACGCGTGCGCAGCTTTTTAGCCTTAGTGATCTCCAACAGACTTCATCCAATTTTCATACGGACAAAATGTGTTGAAGTCGTGCAGCAGTTTCATGCTGTGAAGCCACAGGAGTGCGTTTACACCCTAACACGCGATACCATTCTGCAGAGTTTAGTAGCAGCGCTAATCTCCTCCACCTGCACCAAATAAGCAGGTTTATTTCAGAAGAGCTTGCACTGCTTCATGAAGCGCGTGACATGCAGGCTGGGATCAAACTCTGCAGGTTAGACCAGTCCACTCACCTTAATAGTTTTTTTTATACAATTTGTTGCTTTTTTCATATAAACATATTAATGCAAATGCAAAAAGACATGCCATTTGTATTATGTGTGTGTGTGTGTGTGTGTGTGTGTATTTTGGACATGATATATTTTAGCCATTTTTTTTTTTTTTTAGAATTTATATTGTTTATGAAGGAAATGCTGTTTGGACAGTATGATGAATGTGTTAATCTACTTGTACAAGATGTTACTACAGACAAACAATCTCAAATACACCTGCTGGGCAGATATTTCACTCCTCTTCCCAAAATGTTATGGACGTGTGAGTGCATATGCACATGGGTGTGAAGAGGCAGGAGTGGCAGACCACAGCAAGAGATTCATCTCGGTTACTTCAGTACAGAATATAGATCTTTTTTGCTCTCTGCGTACCCCTGATGATGAATTGGCTGCCCCAGATTCACCCAGCTTATTCAGAAGCCATTCTCTCTCCTCTCTCTGCTCCTTTTCATCCCCCTTTCTTCACTCTCCAATTGACTTCAATTAGGCCCCTTGGAGAGAGCTGAAAGGTTTGATTTTTGGCTGATGTTAGGGCTGATGAATGGGCGATTCTACCGCACAAAGGGACAGGCTTGTCACTGCTTGTTACTGCTCTTACACAGATGCAGCAGGCAAACCTCTTGCTGCTTGATTGACAGTTCAGGGTCATTTTGGATTGTGCAGCGCTGTATATAGTGAGAATATAATGCTTTCTATTGATCTAAACACCCTCACCTATGTGGTCATTCAAGTGACCTTAGCAGAAGAGGTGCCCAGTTATACACACTTCAACAAGAGAGTCAAGTGTCTTTTATTTATTTTATTTTTTTTAAACAAAAGTGATATTAGGGGTTTGCAATATGACTCTGTATCTGTACCTGTACATCTAGATAACTATATGAAAACTAAAACGGCATCTAATCTACTGTTCAATATATTCTTAAACCTAACTCAGTTTATTTGCTGTACATAATGCAGTAACTGAAATAAATCCCAAAAGTTTCACTAACTGGAAATTAGGACAAAGCAATATATTATTGACCTGCTTCAGAAGAGCCTTTAAAAAAACCCTCAAATTTGTGTGTTTAACCTAAATTAAAATCCTACATTTTGTGGTGTGATGTTGGATATTCCATTATGTAGAACAGGCTGTGACCATCAAGTGTGATAACTGTACCGTGTCCCATACTTAATTTTTCAGCAGATTGAGTACATAATTCAGGCGTTATATTAAACCAGTGGTTCTCATCTCCAGTGCTGGAAGATCTCTGCCCTGTACATTTTAGTGATTCTCATCTACCAGCACACCTGATTTAACGAATCAATGAATTAACACCCTTTTCTTAATTGAAGTGGGTGTGGTAGAGCGGGGGAAACACTAAAATATCCAGTGCAGTTGGCTTTCAGTAGTAATGTTGAAAACTGCTGTATTAAACCTGCTTAATTTCTCAGCGTGAATATACAGTGGTGCTAGAAAGTTTGTAAACCTTTTCACAATGTTGGGTATTTCTGCATACATGAAGTGTAACCAGGCTTTTATCCAAGTCTTCATCTTAGATAAAGAAATCACAATTATGGAAATAACTCAACAAAATTATAGTTATTATTCCATTGAGAAATTATCTAATGTAAAAAAAAAAATATTCAGAAATAGGTCAACCTTTACGTTCAGTAAAACGCGAACAATAGCTTCAACCAAATGTTTACTTACAAAATTGCTTCAGCTCAGTGATTATGGTGGCCTTTATTGTATGAACTATTCTGTTCTCTTTGGGTTCTTCCACATGGGTTAATGTCTAGACTTTGATCCGTCATTCCGAAATGTTACATTTCTTCTGCCTTAGCCATCTTTTTGTCTTCAATGAGTGTTTAGGCTCATTGTCTTTCTGTATGACCTACATATGGTTACATTTCAGTTCACAGTCAGACACAAATGACATTCTTCTTTAGAATTTGTTGGTACAATCTAGAATTCCTAGGTCCATTTAATAATGGGAAACGGTCCTGGACCTGAAATGTCAAAGCATCCCCAAACCATGATACTGCTGAGCCCCCCACTTCACAGTTGGAATGAGGTTTTTCTGTTCAAATGCAATGTTTGGTTTTCACTAACATAATGCTTTTGTATTCATCTGTCCAAACAACAACATCTGTCTTGAGAGGAGTACTGTCTTCCTCCTTGCCGTCCTCCCATGTACACCGTTCTCCAATGTTTGCATGATGGTGGACTCCTGAACATTGACATTACTGGGGAAGTTTACCCAGGACAAACTTGACCGGGCAAGTGTGCCCTGTAGGTTCTTAGACGTTACCCTGGGGATTTTTTGAAACTTGCTGTAATATTCATTTCAACCTGCAGCATTTCTGTTTGCTGGATTGTTACCCCTTGGGTGACTTTGATGTCAGTGGCCTCACTGGATTGCTGGAGGTCTGATGACCATCACCCTTTTTTTCATAGGCATCGCCTTTGAGGCATGGTACGCTCATAAACCTGTGTGGTGAAAAGACGAGTTTAAGTTCTTGAAAAAAGTCGTGCCTGCAAATCTCTTTTGCCTGATAAGCATCTCCTGGATTGAAATACCTAACCTGATATTTAGCATTATCATTTTGCTTAAAATGAAGTCAAACTTTATTGGTATTACATTTTTTTTGTTTAATTGCATACTCTTTATCTATATTTAGGACTCGGCTGAAGATCTGTTCACATTTTAGGTCAAACGTTTGCAGAAATACAGAAACGTGGACCGTTCACTTGTGGTTGCGTTGCACAAATTTCTTGTGTATTAGGAACCACAAAGTTCTTGGGTTTAATTATCTTGGGGACCCTTTAGAGCTTTTGTGTAGAACCTTGTGTTTTCCTGTCAAGTAGGGTTTAAGTAGAACCTCTTTAGGAAGCTAAGATCCCATAAGTGTAGTTAGCAGGTATTATTAAAGCAGTAAAATACATTCTAAGTTGCTGGAAGTTTTAGGTAAAAAAAAAAAAAAAGTGCTTAGGCTTGACTGCGTGTGTGAGAGAGTGAGAGAGAGAGGTGGATGGGTGTGAGTGCACACTGATGATGACTACAGTAATGAGATAATGATCGGGCTCAGCAACTGGCTGTGTCATTATGGCTTACAAGTCCAGAGCTGTTGAGACTCTGAGCTGAGTCTCATTTCTTCTTCATATAGGACCATATTATGCCTCTCAAGTTAGATAATTGAAATTCTGTTTTAAATAGATGACTGAATCATACAGCTGTGACCACCACATCAGTACCATGCCTGAAATATGAGCCATGCACACAGGTGGGTCTAAGAAACCTTGTATGGGTTATCCTTTAGTGACCTTTATCATTAGACTCCGATACAGAGATGAATTGACTGCTCTGTTTGTGTGTGTGGGGGTGTGTAATAGGGGATGTCCATATGTTTGACTGCTGCTGAGTTTAAAATGTAGGGAGATTTGTGGGTTTTTAAAGACCTCGCAGCAGGCCTAACTTCAGGGGTGGAGACTCTGCAGGAATGAGTGAGAAAGAAATGACTAAAGACAAAGTGGGGCAAAAAAGCGTATAACACATTTTTAAAGCTAGAGAGGCCCAGGCAGGAAACTGTCACAAAGCTATCACATGAAGTTGACACCCATGATTCTGTGTCTGCTAATAATAGCCCCTTAATGTATCTCTGTTTCTTCTTTCCCTTTCTCTTTCTCTCATGCTCTCTTTTGCTCCTTTTCATTGTCTTCAAGTTTAATTGATCTTAATATTGCGTGATGTATATGTGTGTGTATGTGTGTATGTATGTATGTATGTATGTGTATATAGTACACCCTCTTTCTCTCTCTCTCTCTCTCTCTTTCTCTCTCACACACACACACACACGTGTATATAGATGTGAGTGTGTGTCTTGTGTTTGTACAGTATATATAAAGTATGTGTATGTATAAAATATATAATATAAAAATATATAAAAAAGTTTCAAAGGGCTGGCTAACTATGTATCTATATACACACGTGGACTAAATTGTTGGTACCCTTCGGTCAATGAAAGAAAAACTCACAATGGTCACATAAATAACTTTAATCTGACAAATGTAATAATTTAAAAAAAATTCTATGAATGTTATCCAATGAAAGTCAGACATTGCTTTTCAACCATGCGTCAACAGAATTATTTAAAAAAATAAACTCATGGAACAGGTCTGGACAAAAATGATGGTACCCCTAGAAAATACTGAAAATAATGTGACCAAAGGGACATGTTAATTCAAGGTGTGTCCACTAATTAGTATCACAGGTGTCTATAATCTATAATCAGTCAGTGGGCCTATATATAGGGCTCTAGGTAGTCACTGTGTTGTTTGGTGACATGGTATGTACCACACTCAACATGGACCAGAGGAAGTGAAGGAAAGAGTTGTCTCAGGAGATTCGAAAGAAAATTATAGACAAGCATGTTAAAGGTAAAGGCTATAAGACCATTTCCAAGCAGCTAGATGTTCCTGTGACTACAGTTGCACATATTATTCAGAAATTTAAGATCCATGGGACTGTAGCCAACATCCCTGGACGTGGCCGCAGAGGAAAATTGATGACAAATCAAAGAGACGGATAATCCGAATGGTAACAAAAGAGCCCAGAAAGACTTCTAAAGAGATCCAAGGTGAACTTCATGCTCAAGGAACATCAGTGTCAGATCGCACCATCCGTCGTTGTTTGAGCCAAAGTGGACTACATGGGAGACGACCAAGGAGGACACCATTGTTGAAAACAAATCATAAAAAAGCCAGACTGGAATATGCCAAACTACATGTTGACAAGCCACAAAGCTTCTGGGAGAATGTCCTATGGACAGATGAGACAAAAATGGAACTTTTTGCCAAGGCACATCAGCTCTATGTTCACAGATGGAAAAATGAAGCATATCAAGAAAAGAACACTGTCCCTACTGTGAAACATGGAGGAGGCTCTGTTATGTTCTGGGGCTGCTTTGCTGCATCTGGCACAGGGTGTCTTGAATCTGTGCAGGGTACAATGAAATCTCAAGACTATCAAGGGATTCTAGAGAGAAATGTGCTGGCCAGTGTCAGAAAGCTGGGTCTCAGTCGCAGGTCATGGGTCTTGCAACAGGACAATGACCCAAAACACACAGCTAAAAACACCCAAGAATGGCTAAGAGGAAAACATTGGACTATTCTAAAGTGGCCTTCTATGAGCCCTGACCTCAATCCTATTGAGCATCTTTGGAAGGAGCTGAAACATGCTGTCTGGAAAAGGCACCCTTCAAACCGGAAACAACTGGAGCAGCTTGCTCATGAGTAGTGGGCCAAAATACCTGCAGAGAGGTGCAGAAGTCTCATTGACAGGAATCGTTTGATTGCAGTCATTGCCTCAAAAGGTTGTGCAACAAACTATTAAGTTAGGGGTACCATCATTTTTGTCCAGGCCTGTTCCATGAGTTAATTTTTTTTTTTTTATAATTCCGTTGAAGCATGGTTGAAAAGCAATGTCTGACTTTCATTGGTTAACATTCATAGAATTCTTATTTATTATTACTTTTGTCAGATTAAAGTTATTTCTGTGACCATTGAGTTTTTCTTTCATTGACCGAAGAGTACCAACAATTTAGTCCACGTGTGTACACACAGATGTGTGTGTGTGTGTGTGTGTGTATACGCGCGTGTGTGTGTGTATATATATATACATACATATATATATATGTGTATATGTGTGTGTACAGTGTGTGTGTGTAATATATATAATTTGGTAAATATCCTGTAGATGGATTATACAAAAATATTGTAGCAGACCCGATAAACATATGAAAACATTCGCTTTTGTTCAGGAACTGTATATTGCTAAACATGATCCAGCTCAGGTTCTGCTTCTGAAGCATCTCCTTTGTGTTTTATCCGACCGCATATATTTATGTAAATGACTAAGCTGAAGGCAGCTCATCAGACCAGCGACTATAGCTAAAGGGCTAGGTCACTAGGTCAGAAATGGAAGAGTTTTTGCTGGCTTATTTAAAAAAAAATTTTTTATCAGTCCTCTGTGGTTTGATTAGTGCACTGGCAGCTCTTGTAATGTCGGCAGCTAAAACATAATGATTAAAGCCAACCAGCTAGTGAAATATTAACTTAATTTCCTTGCCTCAAACCTCCTCCAATGTACTGATCAAAATGGTAACGTGAAGTGCTACAATGGAAAAATCACAGCAAGTTTAAACTGTTCATAAACTTTTTTTTTTATTGGTTGTGTGATTTAAGCATTTACTGTTTAGCTGAATTGTATTTGAATACCAATGCCTTGTAGTGTGTATCTGGGACTCACCTCATCAGTGTGTACGCCTCAGTAACACGTCTCATACTAAATAAATTGGTTAAAATGGTCTAACAATCCCTCGAAAACATGCTCTGTGTGAGTGTCAGGTGGTGTGTGTTTGTGTGTGGGAGAGAAAGTGAGGGCGAGGAAGAGAGCAAGAGGAACTTTGCAAAGTTGTAAGAAGACAATCTTGATAATGAAAAAAAAAATGACACTCTTGCAATTTTTTATACTCCTTTATGCCTCTACGCTTTGATTAGACATTCAGTGTGGCAGCAGATTCTTGTGTGAAAATAACTGCTCATGCTTACTGAATCGACTATGCATTCTGGCATTCTGAAGTCTTCTCGCCCAATCTTTATGCACTTTAGCAAACTTGCGCCTTTTTTTTTTAATTTAATTTTTTTAGATTAACCAAACATAGATGGCCTTGTAGCGCTTTGATTCAAATCCTGAGGTTTCATTACATTGTGTGTGTGAAAATGCTCTTACTTTCAATATTAAACATGTTATTTTTTTCTTCAAGTGATCTCCATTTTATTTATTTATTTTTTTCAAGAAGTTAAGGATTCAGTACTTACCTTCCAGGGTTTAATGATGTATTGGACAGTTCTTAACCCAAAATCAGTTAGTTAATCTCCTTAGTTGTTTTCTTTGCTGGATCCTGGCCAGTAATTTGACCCTTCTGAAACAGCCATTTGATGACTGTTTACTTTTAATTACCTTAAAACATTATACATTATAAAAGCACAAAAAACAAACAGACTTGATGACGGTGTTTGCATGATCCATTCAAGCTATTAGCGACATATAAAGATATATGTATATGAAATAAACCTCTGAGGTTTTTTTTTTTTTTTTTTTCTTCACTTTTTTGGAGTATTCAAATTTATATTCTTAAAGCAGCAACATACAACAGTCAGCCAGCCATTCCATAAACAACACGACTAAATCTTTACTGTTATTGGCACCTGGACATGAAAAGTGCAGTTGGCAGTGTGTTTTTATACTGAGTCAGCATTAACACTATTGTAATTATTGTAGGAAATCTTTTTGTAAACTGATTAGTTTAGATCAGACTCAGTTTCTGACTTGGATAAAACTAGATTGGACTACTGTGTATGTCGTGTTCCCTCAGCTTTGCTGACACACACACACACACACACACACACACACACACACACACACATGCCTTGGTGCCGCTCTGTTGGTGGAGCAGCTGTACATTGTCTGGCAGTAATTGTGTTATTGGGACTTCCGGGTTTCAGGGGGCGAGACAGATATAGGAGGAATGAAACAATACACTGCCTGTCCAAAAAAAGTCACCACCTGGATTTAACCAAGCAAATTGTTAAGCTCTAACATTTGGATCCTTACTGCAGTAATTAATATGGTTCAGCTGGCACCATGTTAAACAACTCTAACTAATGCAGTGAGTAGCTTTTCATTTCTTAAAGAACCATTTTAGAAGACACATCCTGTATTTGTAGCAAATATGTTTCAAAAGGGTCAAATTATTGTCCTATAAAAAAATAAAGCAACTAAGGACATTACTGAAACTCCTAAAATTTGACTAAGAACTGAAAAACCCATTATTAAAAATAATGTTATTTTAAAAACATTATTATAAGCTGGAGGGATAGTGGTGAACCATCATCTTGGAGAAACAAATGTAGTTGAAAAACCATCCTCAATTAAAGTGACGGGAGATCACTTAAACTCCTAATGAAATCAAATCGTGAATAAAATTTTTTTTTTAAAAACTCACGGCTGTGTTTAAAGGTAAAAGTAAGAGCATTTCCATGTGCACAATGCGAAGAGAACTCGAGGGACAGGATTCAGGTTCGGAATTTTGGTTCAGGGAGCATGAGACCTCATTTTCACACATGGATTGGACACCACAGAGTCCAGACCTTAACCCAATTGAGAATCTTTGGGATGTGCTGAAGAAGACTTTACGTAGCAGTCTGACTCTCCCATCATCAATGCAAGATCAATACAAGAGAAATGAATGTGAATCTGCATAGAACATAGAAATAAAAGTGACATTGCATAAGCTTATTAAAATGATAAAGATAATCAAAGCAAAAAGCGGTCCAATGAAATATTAATATGCAACCCTTTTTTTTTTTTTTTTTTCCCGGGCCGTGTATAATACGTATAAGAGAAACGGCAAAATGTGTTCCTCAGCAGCAGTCCTACAGACTGCAGCATTTAGTTCACACAGCATGAAATGAATAAAGAAGCATTTGCACAAAAGGTACGCTTGGTCTGAGTCCATTTTATAGGGCTGATTTTAATGCAAGAATGGGCCATGAGAGCACCTAGAATTACAGGGCTTCAATTTTCCATCATATGGCTAGAGCTCTACAGATTACTTAAATGTAGGAACAGGAAGTTCGTTTCCTCACCTGTAGGTTTTTGAGATCAGTATCTGGTAAAGGGTGAGAACAACATCTTCAAATGGTGACCAAATGCTTATATGATTTTGAATGTTCATGAGATTTGATTAAGAGGTTAATTATTATTTTTTAATTCTTCTATGGAAAACAGTGCATTCTTGTAGCTGCATGCTAAAAATATCTGGACTTAAAAAAAAATTGTTGAATATTCAGGAATGCAAAACAAAAAAAATTACAATTCAGAATTGAATATTTAATATTGAAGATTCTGCACCATGTCTAGGTCACTATTAAAACTTAAGAAAATTTGTCATATTCATATTGGTGGATTAAGTGATGGATGACTTCGAAAAACTCTAACACTGACCGTACCATCCTGTGAACCTAAGAAATTGATTTTGTATTTCCACTGATTTCGCTTTCGAATAACCGCTAACTTCCAAATATTGTTAAATCAAAAGCCAGTATGCTATGCAGGGTGTAAGTTAGAATTACATGCTGCACACACCACGTAGTGCCCTTGATCATGATTTAGAGAGGGATTTGGGGTTCAGCCATAGTGTTGGCTAGTTAGGTTTGTAGCTCACATTAGAAGTGAACATTAAAACACGGTTCAGGGGTGATTTGGAACAACTTGAAAGTTTTTAGATTTCTAAGGAGATGAAGTGTTGATTAATGTTAGCAGATGTGTTTTCTTACTGAAAGTGTTTCCGTAACTGGTTTTAAATGTGGATCTTAGCAGGCAGTTGCTCTCTCCTCATTACTGTGGACCGTATCGACCTACATTCACCAGTGCTACGACCGACAGTTAGTGTAATTAATAACGGTTGGAAAACCTGTAATGCGGAGTGATGATATAGTTAGACATCCCAGTGCTGTTAAACTCTACAGCCCCACTCGTGGAATGCCTCTCGTCCAATCAGATTATTCAGTCATAACCAACTGTTATATAATCTACTTTTATATAGAAAAGATTAATAATACTTAATATTTTAAATTAAGAAATGAATGCAACATAAATATTTCGATTAGTGGACTCAAGCCCCTTTGTATATACTAGAACTACGGGCTGTGGAACAAGCACTCATTGATAATGTAATACTGAACTGAGATTCTGTAATCTCACCACCCCTTGATATTTAATGTGCACAGAAAGGGGCTTGGTGACAGGCCAGAATGGATTAGTTTCATTAGTCAGCATTGAAAAGAGAAATAAAAAGACAGCATGCGCCCCAAACCTGGCAGCAGATGAGGGCTATTAGCCTTGTGTGCGATTCATTAGAGCACCGAAAGCCTCCTGAGAGAAAATAAGAGCTCATTCAGGAAGAACCAACAATACAAGATGCAATCCAGCAACTGTCATTATTATTATTATTATTTATTTATTTATTTTTTCTGTGAGGACTTTGGCACTTTATAGTTTTTCCCCCCAATTGCTTGCCTCTAGGATTCAGCGTCTCTGCTTACAAATGGCCATTTTAAACACTTCTTCATATATTAAGAGCAAAGTAAAGTCTGGCTTTCAATCACCAGACATACATTTCTATGACAAACCTTTTTGATGCATTGAGAACACTGCCATTAGATCGTGTCTACCGCTGTCATTGTTTTTATATATCAAGAGAAAAGTGCTTAGACATGTTATTATTTCCTGTACTATTTATTAAAACAAATCTAAGTATCTATGAAATATTGCTTTAATGTGATGATAAAATTAAAGCAGGATTAAGTGCATTTGTACAGGAATACAGACCCCCGATACACCCGTTTTTCTTAAGTAATAAAAAAAAAATCAATTTGTCATCTACTTCTAATTTCATTTGTAACTTTCTGTATTCTAGAGCAAGTAATCCTCCTGCTCCTTAATATTCTACACCCGGACCTCCATATCTCGCTCTCCGTCTCTGTGGCAGTCCTGGAGGGCCAGTGTCCAACACAGTTTGGTGATTCTTCTGCTCAAACGCAGCTGATTCAGCTAATCTGTTAATTACCAGGTTCACTGGGTGTGTTTAGGTGGTGGTGAATTACAAGTTATGCAAGACACTGGTCCTCCATGCCTGGAGCTGAAGATCACGTGCTGTCCGCATGTTTCCTCATAGTAAGGAAAGATTAGTAGTTTTCAGTGATTTTTATTTTCTCTCTTTCTTTCTTTAAACTTGTGTTCATTACTAATGTAGTTCCTATTTGGTCAGCTATTGTCAGATCCCTGCAATCTTCATGGTGTTAATTAAGGATATTTGAAATTTTGTATAGACTTCAGTCATTATAGTTAGTAGAGATAAATGCAGAGGTGTAGAGTTGTGTATATGTTCAATTCAGTTCAATTTTGTATTTGTATAGCGCTTTTAACAATGTTCAGTGTCTCAAAGCACTTTACAGAATCAAAAGAAAATTTACGAGAATGTGTATGAAATCTGCGAGAAAATATGTACAGTATGAATCAAAATGACCAGATTGTCCCTTCAGTATTCTACAATAATAATAAAATAAATAAATAAATAAAAAAACGTAACACCAAATGCACTCAACGAAGCTCGAAATTTGCACTCACTCACTCATCATCTATACCGCAGGGGCCTGGAGCCTATCCCAGGAGATTAAGGGCATGAGACGCAGTACCCTGTGGACAGGGTGCGAATCTATTGCAGGACTCACACACTCCTTCACACACAACGGGCAACTTTGGAATGCCAGTTAGTCTAATATGCAGGTTTCGGATTGTGGGAGGAAACTAATTATATATATATATTTTTTATATATATATATATACTATGTATATAACGTGTACAAAACACAATAGTAAAGCAAAAGGATAAAGGTAAATGAGATTTTTAAGTGACTTGTGCTTAGGCTTAAATATATTCAGAAAACACAGTTTTCATGTGAACATTGACTAAAGCTTTTGTCAAGGCATCACTGTGCTGCAGCAAAATCATCGGCTGCTTTTATATGAATACATAAATGTTCAGGTGTCCAGGTGTTCCTGTTAAAGTGGCCACGAGTCTAGTCTGTATTGTGAATATTAAATTAGTTTGGTAACATTGTGCTTTTACACTTGTACATGGTAACGAGCGAAGCAAACTGAGTCAATGCAAGTAAAGCGTGTGTTCAAGGCTCTCTTGCTGTAAGAGTTTACCGTAGAGTCTCCTCATACACTTGCTCATGCAGTGGATTTCCAGGTTTTTATGCTATTCCAACCGGAGCCTGCAGATTGCACAGGCATCACACCCCCGCTGTAACACGGCTGTGCAGGGTGGACTGTGTGCAGAGCGGATGGTGCCGCTGTCTTCCCCTCATTCCTACAGTTGCCATGGTGAGCAGGGTCTGTGCCATGGCTGCTCCTTTGGAGAAGAAATTAACAGTACTTTAATTGGCTCAAGGCTCACAGTGTGCCTTATCTGCCTGCCTTACACTGCAGTAACTCCATTTTCCACATATGCACTGCAGTGTGTGTGTGTGTGTGTGTGTGTGTGTGTGTGTGAGAGTGAGAGGAATAAGTTGGAGGATGATGTAGTTTGTCAGTGCTCTGGCTCAACTTTTGTGTTTGATCGATATAGGATAAAGTTTGTCGATTTTTACACACCCACACACAATCTATTTAATACTGTTTATTGTCTATTTAGCTAAGTTTCGTCATGTTTGTTACGCCATGTAACAAACATGACGTGTTCAGTGTAGTAATTAAAACTACTGGCCATGTAGGCATGCAATGAATATTTAAAGCACCTGGGAAATGCAGAAATGTACACTGCATGGCCAAAAAAAAGTTGCATATTCTCATATTCATTTGATCACTTGTAGCTTTGATTATGGCACACAATGTGGTGTCCAATTCATGTGCGAAAAGGATTCCTCATTTACATTTAGGCATTTGGCAGACGCTCTTATCCAGAGCGACTTACAAAATGTGCTTTAAAGTTTACATCACTGGATAGATACTTCTACCGCATGCTCCCAGAACCTCTCTTTCAAAACATTTATGAGTCTATAGATGTGATAACCTGGTCATTAAGTACTTTCAGGTCATCAGCTGGCTACTTTTTATTGCCACATGACATTATTGACTTTAGACCCAGCCAGCTGAAGTAACCCCAGGTCACAACACTGCCTCAAGAAGCATGTACAATGACCACTATGCATAATGGGTGGACGACTTCATGCTTTACTTTCACTATTAAACAAAGCTCCGATTTCTACTGGGGACTTTTTGCAATGCAATTTCACCAAGTGTTTAAGGTAAGGTTCAGCTTATATATATGTGTATGATGTACGAGTGTGTTTGTGTGTGTGCATGCAGCATGCCAGTGTGTGTGTGTGTGTGTTAACATTTGTGATGTGCATGTGTGTACAATAGGCTGCAGGTGCTGGAAGAAAGCTAATGTCAGTTTGGGCCCTAAATATTTATTGAGTGCATTAGTGTGTGTGTGCCAGTAACTTGACTCTCCTGAAACAGCATAAAAAATTTTTTTTTGGCCAGGCAATGTATAACACGTAACAAATCACATATTAGACACAAATCAGTTGAGACAAATTGATAAGCTGATTTTACTTGGGTAGACCTGTATCTCTACATAGCAAGGAAGGCGACATTGCAACAGTGAATAATATTTCATATAGAATTTCAGTATCAATAGTTACAACAGTGAATCTATCTATCTACAGTATCTATCTATTATTACTGACTTTAATGGTTTTAATGTCATACAGTGGATATAAGAATGTATACAGTGTTAATGAAACTGTGTTGTAAATTGCAAGCTACATTTTCTTAAACCTTTTTATTGTGACGTAACACCAGAAAAATTCAACTCCTGTTCAGAAATAATTGTCATACACTGTGCATGAACAAAGTGAGAGTCAGCTATTTCTATAAAAGTTCCTTGACCCTTTTTTGGTTTCATCTGCTTGCTGAAGTGATGGTACACATAAGGGCTTAGAAAGGATGTATGGAATCTCAATGTCAAAAGGTATCAATGAGGAGAGGGCCACAAAAGAATTTCCGAAACATCAGATGTACTGTGGAACACAGTGAAGGCCATCATTAACAAGTGGAGAACATGGGGGGGCACCACAGTGACATTACATACTAAGAATAGGATGTCCCTGGAAAGCACAATATGAATGTTATCAGGAAGGCTGCTGAGAGATCTACAGCAACATTAAAGCAGCTGCAAGACAACTGTATTTCATATTTTTCTGGGCTTTGGGGTGACCTACTGTAGCTGGACTGAAGCTCTTTTTCTTATGCAAAAAAAAAAAAAAACTGCTAAGTTTTGCCGGAACATGGCAAACTGTGCAGTGATCTGGTGGGACGGATGGAATTTTAAAAGATAGATTTGCAATAAAAACCAGACCAAATATCATGCAAAGAACACCATATTCATGGTGAAATAGAGTGCTGGCGGCAACAACATGTCATAGGGGATTAGTTTGTGAGTCAAGGTAGAGATAATCGTGAATATCTCCAAATACCAACGCGCCGACCTCTGTTAAACAAATGAAGGTAAAGAAGAAAGTCCACCATGAACCTGACCCCAAAGTAAAGAATAGTTTAAGAACATGCTCATCAATGTTTAGGAGAGATGAGGGGGAAAATTCTATTCAGTTACATCTCTCAGTTCTTTTGTATGGCAATTTATTTATTACCAGACAGACTCCAAAATGTGTATATATTTTTTTATTACTTTTTAATTTGTGTATGTTTGCAGTGGAGGTGGTGGAACATTGCTGTTTCTGTATGATGCTACAGGTGGCCTATAGGTAAACTATTCATGCTTACAGGCAGCACAGCATCCTGTGAGCATCCTTTTTTTGAATTGCAAGAAAATCTGAGAAAAAAAAAATAGAATCAGGATATTTATAAAATCACGATACTTATAGAATCGCAAAAGCAACCTACTTATTGCGGTATCGTATTGTGTGACCCCTGGTGATTCTCATCCCGTACTCCAGACTTTTAGCTATGCGATGTTGGGGAGATAACTTTTTTGAACCAGAAGTGTGGTGTTTGCTTTGCGGTGTCCTCTGGGGCATCTCTTGCAGGTTCTATATAGATATAGCATGTGTATATAGGGCTAAGAAAACCACTCTTCTTACCTTTTGACTTGACTGCTTTTATATGAGCCAATAAAACAATGAAACAATGGGACTCACCTTAGTAAATAATGTATTTCATGTAAAATCCAGGAAATCACATGTCCTGCCAACATATCTGGGATGCTGATATGTTAACAACCCACACTTAATGAGGGAACACATGCATGCATAAACCATGTGGGTTGGTTTGTTTCTCCTATGCAGTCATGGTCTTGAATGTTTGAAGAGCTTCTCTGGCCCATTGCACTTCTCTGCCATGCTTCCATCACTTCTTTCAGAGAGAGGTGAGGAGGCTGCTGCTGCTGCTGCTGCTGCACTAACCTGACCCGTCTCCTAGCAACAAGGCTGTTTGGTCCGGGACAGAGAAGTGGAAGCTGAGAGAGAGAACAGAGATGGAGAGTATGAAAGGAACGGAAAGGCTGCAATTATTCTGTGCCATTGGACAGAGCAGAGACCTGGAGGTGGAGAGCAGAACTGGAGGGAGGAAGAGAAAAGAGTGGGGGAGGTAGAGAAGGCTTATTTAGATACAGGCAGAGCAGTGAATGCATGACGAGGGGGAAGAGGATGATGGAAAAATACTGTTACAGTCCAGTGAAATTCAACAACCCAAGCTAAACAAAACTACTGTTCATCTTGGTTTTCTCTTGTTTTTTTGTTGTTTTTTTTTCAATAATTTTACAATATTTTTACAGTCACACGTTTTTCTTTCTTTCAGACTTGCTAATCCTAGTGTGGTTTTGTGTATGAAAGAGTAAAAGAGCAAGGTCAACTCTGAAGGGTGGCATTGTCCCTCATATTTTATTCATGCATACACCCAAGTGCCATAACCTTCCCAGAATGCCATTCGCTTACTGCCATGATTCTGTGCCACAATGGAAATGCTAATTGTGTGTGTGTGTGTGTGTGTGTGTGTCTGCCACATGGCAGGACAGCCTGGCTTTGCTTTCTCCTGGGTGCATTGACCCCATCTTGGCATTTTTCGGGAGGGGTGCGTGGTGAATGTCCGATCTGCTCTGCCTTGAGGTGTAGCCCCTCTATGTGTATCTGTGTGCATGTGTGTGGTCTGCTGAGCAGGAAGGTACTCTGCTACACACCCCTCCCTCTCCTGTCTCACACTGGCTTGTGTGGAGGCCCTGCTGCTGTCATGCACACTAACATCCCAGGCTGCTGATATGCCCCGCAACCGTTAAGAGGAAAGGGGGCAGGGCAGCATCCTGCTCCAGTGGCATACGTCTAAAACACACACACACACACACACATCCGTCTGGCATCCATGCCCTATTTCCTGAAGGTATTGTAGTGCGTTGGACGCTAGTAGTGAGCATGTTGTGTTGGTTTATGCCACAGGAGCCCAAGTCCAGTTTTGCACTTGAGATTTTCCTACATGTTAAATCAGCAAAGATTGCTTAGTGATATTTTTTTTAATTTCCAGAAGTGCAGTTTTCTGCAAAGCGGTATGGGACAGAAAAAGAACTGCACTGTATCTTGTTGGAAAATATATCTCCAAGCAGCTGAATTGTGTTGGTCTTAACATTACTTTACATGTATGGCCTTGTGTGGTCCTGGAATTCCAGTCTTGATTGAACGCTAACAAGATGCCATTTCTTGAGTTAACTTTAAAGCAGTGAAGAAGTAGAATAAGGATGCGCTTTAATAAAGCTTTGGTACCTTTTAATCAGCTACCAACCCCTAGAGGGATAGGGGGGTTGTAACTCTGTCCCCTGATACAAGATATATAATGATGCATTTAAATTACTGTTATAAAACATGAAAAAAGAAAAAAAAAAACCCTGCAGTGCTGAACCTAAAGAATCTAAACAAAGAACAATACAGCCTTGACTTACACCACCAGCACGACCACAACGACAAAGTGAACTGAAGCTTGGCCCTCACACAGTGCCCCAGGCTGACGAAGGTGCCTTCAACCGTTAGCACAAAGCAGTGGAAAATGGCGCAGTTAAAAAAAAAAAAAAAAAGGTGTGAAAGGGAGAGATGGGAGGAGTGAAGAATAGAGAATAGCGACAGGTGTGCATGAGCAGGACACTAGGTTTTGTGGTTTGCTCGGGGGGTTTGGAGTAAGAGGCAGCCCAAATAAGCATAAGTCAAGTACTATGCATGCTACCTGAGTATGAGTACGATTATGTCACGTGAACCTCATGAGGTCA
Organism: Clarias fuscus; assembly: GCA_030347435.1. Taxonomy (NCBI): domain Eukaryota; kingdom Metazoa; phylum Chordata; class Actinopteri; order Siluriformes; family Clariidae; genus Clarias; species Clarias fuscus. The sequence continues at coordinate 16,669,093 of CM059221.1, forward strand.
GCAATGGGAAACCTGGCAGTTGACTTTGATATAGTTATGTGCATTCTTTCATCATTGTGTTCTTTCATCTACTACTTTGAATGTTTTTTTTCCTCAAATAACTTTACTCGCCTTGTTAGTGCTACGTATACACGAACAGAGAAAAATAGTGATATACTTTTTTTATTGCATTATTAACAAAGTTTATACTTTTGTTCTGGTTCCTTCTTTGTAGTGATTTGAACAATGCTTTCTTTTTTGTCTTTATATTTTTTGGACTTGTGAACAGGATGGAAAAAGACCTCAAGCGCAAAGTTAATGCAAAATTATTTCACTTAATCTTACATTAAAAAAAAAAAGCCAAATCTGTCTAAATATTAATTTTATGCAACTCTTGTATATGAAATCTATATCCACTGAAATTCTTGATAAAATGTTTCTAGAAATTTTTCACATATTTGTGGTGGCTATAAATAGACACATACAGTACAGGCCCAACATTCTATGTTTAAGAATTTTAATACATCCCGAGCTGTAATTAATCTGGCTTGAACTGGGTGCAAGTTGCATAAATTTCACCTGTATGCCAACAAACAAGTGCATGTGATAAGGTGTTAATGGAAGTTTGACTTGAACTGGGTTCTAAGACAAGAAAAAAAGTACTATTGTTCTGATTTTTTAAGGATCTGTATGTATATGCAGCTGTTTCTCATCCAAATGCTTTGGGAACCATGTTAGAATATGTGGACTCTACATCTGGAACTATATTTATTACCTATATTCAGGTACTCTCTTTTTTTTAAAAGTCAGATTCAATCAAATTAGTTACCTGCATTAAGGAAACAAAACAACTAGGAGACAAGGAGATTTGGAATTGGTGGAATTAGATCAAGAACCCTCTAATGCGTTACTAAAACCTAGTGTTGAACAGTCATCTTTTGTTAGAAGAAAAAAAATGGATTTAAAATGGATTAAATGGATTTTTAATGCACTTAAATATTTGATTAAATATACGTAGAAGTGATTTCAACATTTTTTTAAAAATTTTTTTATAAATAAAAACATTTCCTCACATGCCACGTGACAAAGGCACATAATTGGGACTAAACAGATGTATGGCCAAAGAAAAAACAGTTTATTAGTTTATTATAAGTAACTGAAGCTAATTGGGGGAAAAAATGCTTTAATTGGTTAGGGATCCTAAAGTTTTCAATAAGGGTAAGAAAAAATATAGGAAAAAATAAAGAAAAAATTAATAGGGCCTAGTATACATGCATGTGGAAGCATTTTGCATCTTGGGTAGTTGGTCAGATGTAGGCTCAGCAATATTATATAGCAATAAACATGAATGACGTGAATGACCAGGGTGTCATCAGTGGATGAATATATCAGGGATGTGCCTGTGCTATAGAATGAGCTTAGTTACAACTGAGAATATCGCATGAGAATCTGCAAAGAGGGCTGGAGACACTTCCAAGTCAAATGGTGAACATGGGGAATATTTCTGTTCTCTCCATAAAAGGATCTGAGCCGGTGCTCTGTGTAAGGGGAGACAGTTCTCCCCGCATTGTATACCAGTTTATACCACGGTCCCACACATAGACTTTGGACTTCCGTTTACTACACAACTTTTTTTTTTCCATAAAGGATTTAATCTTATATTTGCCCTATAATATGAGTATTTTTCATATATTCACTAAATAAATAATAAATAAAACATTTTTAGAGATCTCGCATGTGGATATCCTTTAACATATCGCTTTATACAACAGTTCTGCTACTGACAAAATGTCTTAAAAGACACCAGAGTGTGTTTTTGTATTTATTCCTTCCTTTCTCCGCTCCAAAAAATACGGGGTTTAGAGTCAAATGTCACCAAGCAACAAACATTTTTTTTCACTCCCTAGCAAAGTCGCTTGAGTTGTTTGCTCATTAATTTGTAGACTCAAGTGAAGACAACGATCCACGTAATACATTCAGTTGCTGACTCGACAGTTGCAAATGTAATGTTTTGAAATCGCTGCCTGTGGTCTAGACGGCTCGCATTCAGTGAATGGAATGTTGACATCGTATAATTCAACAGGTGGAGTTTATCAAGTGCCGAGTGAGTCCAAGTGGTGTTGTGCCAGGATATCCCCACTACCCCTGCCAGAACTTGATAAATCGTTCCATTGGACCTTACTGCTAGATTTTAAATAATTAAATAAGTAAAAATACAGTAAATCGAGCATCCCTATTAAAAAAATAAATAAATGCAGTTCCAATGTCCCTGTCCCCACACACAGACACTCACTAATAACCATAGCCAGTCTGTCTACCTGCATGTTTTTGGCCAGTGGGAGAAAATCAGAGGAAAAAAAGAAGAAAATGCAAAGCACCACACAGACAGCAGCCTGAGCTCAGGATCAAACCCTGGAACTGCTGTGAGGCAGCAACGCTACCTGCTGTGCCACCACGCTGCTCCGAGTCCGTTTTTTTTTTTTTTTTTTTTTTTTTTCCTCACTAGAATGATTTTAAACTACAGTATTTATTTGATCATTTGTGTGACTTGGAACAGAGATTGTCCATCCGTGATGAACTAAAGTCTTGCGTCTGTTAAGTCATCATGGGTGTGTGTCCTACTGTAAAGAGTAAAGAAAGTGTATGAATCCATCTCTCTGTGTGTTGCAGTGTGTGGACAGCGCTACCGGACAGGAGATCTCGTCCCTAAAGAGAGTTGCAGTGGTCGAGGATTTCTACGATATCATCTACGCCATGCATGTGGAGATCAGCTCGGACCCAGCCAAAGTGCCCAAACATGCCGGGCAGAAAAAAACGTATAAAGCGGTTAGTTAGTACATTACACAACCTTTATTCTTTCTGTTTGTCTGCGCCTGTCTGTGTCCTGTTTTTTTTCTCTTCGCTTAGCAATTATGTTCTGCCTTAGCATTTTTTTTTTTCATTCTCATTTTCTGCCAATTTTCCCTTTTTCATTCATTCTTTTTTTTTTTTTTTTGGACTGGCTTGATTGAATGTCATATCAGTGCCTGAGCTTCAGACCCTCAGCTGCTCCTCCTGATTGGCCTCTTTTTCTCTTGTCACTTGTTAAGATACAGTTTTTTCCCCACTGTGATGAATGTTTATCTGAACGATAAAATCCCTGCATCTCTTTCATACCTGAAATAGCCTTCTGCTGTGCTGCTGTGTTAGGGGTTCTGATAAGGAGTCTCAGCTTTTTAACGAAATCTACATCTGTGATTAGAGGTTTTATCAGGTGTATTTTTTTTTAGGTGTATTGTATTTGACCCTAACACAACACATCACATCACACCTTTTGTAAGACATAGACATTCTCACCTTTGTAATTCCATGAGCTATGTCTAGATCACTCGAAACCCTCCTGTGATACTGCCCTCTGATGGTCAGATTAAGGACTGCATATAAGGCATGACCGAGCAGCCTCATCAACACCTCTTCAACACCTTTATGTTCCGTATCAACAGTGTTCTAACAGATGCACAAATATAGTCTTGTTTGTTTCTGTTTCCTCTAATATATAATTGATGGAGATCCGTGTTTTCAACTCGAACACAAACAGCTGGCTGTGTTCCATCCTTGCCTGCCGGCTGTACAGCGATCCAGAGCCTGTTCTGGACGGGTGGTCTTGACATTAAGCCTCCCTGCTGAGCGGGCCATCTCTGCTGCATTATTCCAGTTCCCCTGTTATTGTATAGAGAAGCGTGTCAGGGTAACGATGGCAGGGGAAATAGCTGCTTGGCTGCTGGGACTTGTATCCAGCAGACAGACACACACACACACACACACACACACACACACGCGCGCACATACATACATACATACATACATACATACATACATACACACACACACACACACACACACACACACACACACACACGTGTGTATATATGTATGTATGTATGTATGTATGTATGTATATATATATATATATATATATATATATATATATATATATATATATATATATATATATATATATATATATATATATTAGTGTGTGTGTATATATATATATATATATATATATATAAATATATATATAAAAATTAAAGTGCACTCCATATAGGAGAGTACACTGGGGTGTAGACGCAGGGTTTTTCGGATTTCATCAAACAATCCCTTGCATTTGTAGCACACGTACAGTGGCCTGCTGATGCAGTGCCACAGTTGCCCTATGTTTGTTTTTCGAGCCCAGGGGAGAATATGGATTCAATGTGGGGGTGTGTTTTCTTTCTCATACACTCTCTTTCTCTCTTCATTCTCGCCTGGGCTGCTGCAGGTTTGTTGGGAGGAGGTGAAATGGGTGGTGAGGAAAAGGGAAAGAAATCTGTAGCTGAAGAATGAAAAAATAGTGTGTGTATATGCGTGTATACATGTATGCGTATATAGTGTGTATGTAATATGCATGTATATGTGTGTGTATATATATACATACATATATATGTAGTTGTGTTTTGGATATATGCAAAAAGAATCAGCACTCCAATGGTGTGGAGCAGAAAAGAAGGGTGGGGGTAGGGGGGGTGTAGTGGTCTCTTCATTTAAATATGAGTCAGACCCTCCAGCACAGACTCAGTCAGGGCTGCTCACTGATTTAAGAACCTGATTAGCACTTCATTTGCCTTTCCCCTGAATTAATGAAATTTAAATTTAGATTGGATGCTGTCTCTCCACTGATAAACTACCTTTGTTCATGCGATGTGTGTGTGTGTGTGTATGTAGATTTGTGTGTGCCCTGATACCTTGCTATTTTGCAGCTGTCACACCTTTCACTTTTCAACCCTCGCACCCCTAAAATTCCTCACACACCTACCAGACAGTACAGATCACCGGTGGTCGTGTGCTCACTGTCAGTCTGCATAAGCAAACAGGATGAATCGCAGTGATTCAGAAGTGGCACATGGAGTGTGTGATCGGCTCACAGGGAGGTAAAGAGACCCGACTAACTGCAGGTGTTGTGGATCTGTTTTTGTAGGTTTTGGATCTGTCTGCAATCCCTCAACAGGGGAAAACGTTTTCATGATGTCAATATGGCACATAAATACAGGGATATGTGGAGTCCTGAAACGTTTTTATCGGCATGCAACTCCGAAACGAATCACTTTTATGCAGCAAGAATTATAATCTCTCTTTGTTTCTGTCTTAGATCGCAGAGACGTATGCGTTTCTACCTAGAGAAGCAGTGACCCGATTCCTGATGGGCTGTGGAGAGTGTCAGAAGAGGATGCACATCAGCCCGAGTGGAGCCGAGTGCAAGGGTACGACAACACAAAGCTCACTGAAACACCCCTCCACTAACTTTGCACATTCAACCATGTCATCATGATATTTAGCATGAAAATGACCATGATTTGGACTTATTTTATTTTTTTCCAGTTTCTATTTAAAATTTAATACAGTTTTAGTATATTTGTGTATTTTAGTATCTGAATTATTGGTGTTTTTATAATAATAGTAATTATTAGATTTAGATAATAATAATTTATTATTATTATTATTATTATTATTATTATTATCTAAAACTAATTATTATTATTAGTAGTAGAGGTAATAATAATAATAATAATAATAATATTAATAGTACATATAATAATAATAAAAATTATTATTATTATTACTACTACTACTACCTCTACAACTACTAATTAGTTTTAGATGATACTAATATTATCATCTAAAACGAATCATTAGTAGTAGTAGAGGTAGTAATAATAATACATATAGTAATAAAACATAATATTAATAATTGCAAATAATAATACATTTATTTACTTATTATTTTTATTGCCCAGCACAGTTTTTTTTCAAGGACAATATTATGGAGTATGAGTACCATACACAAGATTGAATTTACTTTCTATGTTCTATAACAATACTGATTTCCCCCCCCTCCTAAACTATGAAATAACATGTGTCATTAGGTAATCAAGTAGTCAATCAATTGTTATTTTAACACTTGACGTTCAACTGCTCTGGAACAGTTTTTGCAAGAACAGTATTGTCAAGTACATTTGCAAAACTCAAGTACCATGATGAAACGGGCTCTCAGGAAAGCAAGAACAAAACTTGCCTCTACTGCAGAGAAGTTCATTTAGAGTTACCAGCCTCAAACCTCACCTCAGATTAGAGCCGTTATGAAAGCTTTACAGAGTACAAGTACTGTAGCAGACACATCTCAATATCAATTGCTCAGAAGAGATAATTTGATAAACAATGTAGAAAGAAATAAAAAACTCTAGAATTAGAAGGTGTGTCCAAACTTTAGACTGGTGGAGTGTATTATTAGATATACAGTAATGTGTATAAATTTTATATTATTATAGCTAAAGTTAGTTAAGTTAGGCCTTTATTATCAGTATATGTCACACATGCATAACTGTACAGGTGAAATTCTTTCTTTGCATATCCCAGCTTTGGTGACTGGAGTCAGAGTGCAGGTTCAGGTATGATATGGTGCCCCTGGAGCAGACAGGGTTAAGGGTCCTGCTCAGAGGTCAGACAGCCTGCTGACCTCCCGCTGACATTGTTAATAGAATCGAATAGAAGAGAATAGTTAGTTTGTTTTTGCAAAGCTACATTGGAATAATGTTCTAGTTTCCATTTTATTCATTCTAATTAACATTTTAAACATATTTAATTTCAGCAAATTAAGAGCTAAAAATTTATATAAATCATGTCTCTAGAATTTAAGATTAAAAATGATATTCAATATTGTGCAACAAAATAAACAAAACGAGCCACAATGCAGACTGCACAGCTGATTTCATTTTAATCGGCATAAACGGGGAGGCATTTGACTACAAGTGTAAATGCACGTGATTAAAATGTTTTCACGATGAACACTCCAGGTGTAAATGCGGTTTTCATGACACAACAGCGAGAGTATTCAACAGCCCGAAGTGAACTGTGCTGTAACCTCCGTGGTAGGGTAATGTCCCCACAGTCACATGGGTCCAGGTTCTGCAGAGATGATTGGCAGTAAAGGGATCTGCAGTGCCAGAGAACATACTCCCAACCCCCATCCCCACCACTTTAGCTCTTGCTTTCTGTCCACCCCCCATCTCAATTCCTGAAGTTAACACATCCCGAACAGCTTGTCCCTTCCATCACATGCGCCACACACTCTCGCAAGAAACATTCATTAGGCTCTGATCACTGGAATGTCTTGTCCTCCCTGCATGCAGCAATTAGCCCAATTATGGCCCTTTTATGAAAAAAAAAATCACACTCCCAGGACAGCAGGTTTTTGCAGGAAGGAGATAAAACGGGGAGTAGGAAGATTTCGGATCAGGAAAGCAAAGAGGCGAAGAGTCCTGTGGGGGAGGAGCTGGATGGAGAGATCCAGTCTTGGACACTGAAAGCAAAAAAGTCCCATTATGAGCCAAGCATCCTCAGACCCACTACTGGGCGTGAGATAAACACACACACACACAAAACCACCTCCAGGCTTGATCCATCACAGGGTTCTGTGGCAGCATGAGGACAACATTGGTTGTTGCTCATAAAGCGAGTGCTAATTGGCTTCCTACCCCATGGGGGTCTCTTACCCCTCGCTTCCCCCCACTCCCCCCTTGCCCCTCTATTTAGCTCCAGCTACCCACGCAAAAGTTCAGCTCTAAATTATTAAATGTGATTAATTACTGTGCACACAGGCATTTTTTTTTTAATCGACTCGATTTTAATGATGCTGGTGTCAGTTCTTTCAGATCTTTTATAATGCAGTCAGGAAAATGTTTTCATATTGTATAGAATAGGTATGATTTAAATCAAAAACAGGTCCTGTACATGTTTATGTAAACAATGTTTCTAGAAGTAAATCTGTATACAGTGGAATGATGGGGTGAGTGGTCAGTACAACCCTACTGTAAGAATGCTCACTGATTTCTGATTACTGATGTGTTTAGTGTGCATGTGCTCGTAGTTTTGAGTGTCTTGTATGCACACATGTAATTATTTGAAAGTGCTGCGTTATCTTATTCAGATCTATATATTCTTTAGATTTACTGTAGTTCTATATCATTATAGTTCCATTTCACTGAAATGATCAGGGCTCACAAGGCTCATGTCGCACTTCATCACATGAAAGGTCTGCGTTTTTGCCTCAAGACCTGAAAAAGCACACCTAGCGTCATCATGCTCTTCAGTACTGACGCGGGTATTTGGGGCAGGGTAGAGGGGTTAATTTGCATATGTATATACAGTTCACATGTGGGTTATCATCATTTTGGAATTGCAAATGAAAGTGTTAATGGGACAAAGAGACCGGGCCAGATGCGTGTGTGTGTGTGTGTGTGTGTGTGTGTGTGTGTGTGTGTGTGTGTGTGTGTGGCATGAAGGGCTTCATTTACTGTCCCCTAGTGGTGAGACAGAACCCGTTTGCACACATGACCGAGTGCAGAATGTACACCAAAATAGTCCAATATTATGTCACTCAATACAGAATATCAGCATCATTATTATTTGATCTATGTTTTGATGATGTTGCGATAAATGATCGATTGCAAGCACAGTAACGTTGTATCATTGGTTGATACTCATCTCATCAATGATGTAATTTCTCCAGAAAACGACCGGCCTGCCTCTCTGGTCCCTGACCTCATCGACTACAACATGCCTTTGACCACCACCTACCTGAAACAGATGAAACTGCAGTGCATTAACAACAACGAGCAGGTACACCTTTCTACTCGCACACTTTTTGTATTACTGCATGAACAAATTCAAGAATCATTAGTTCCTTAGTTTATTAAGGAATCCCTGTAGTAGACTGCACTGCTATAAACTACTGGAATCCTGTTACACTGGTCACTTCGTGCATTTTATACTGTGAATTTATTAGAGAGATTTTTATGTCTGTATCATTGGTACAAGGCCAATGGGTTTTTGAAACTGAAAGTGGTGTCTTTTTATCACAAATGAGTAAGCTCAAAAGAGACATTTAGTGTGGCTGTAACTTCCACCAGTAGCATCCTGTGACCATGGATTTTGGTTAGAGAGGACGGTGTTAAGAATAACAACCAAAATGAAAGTCTGTGTAGTGACTAAATCTGTAATAGGTGCGTGAGAGACGACAACATGGTTGTTATATATGTATAACACGCATACAGTCTAGGAACTTGTTTGTTCAGTTGTGTTTTCTGTGTTTTTGGCTATACACTAGTGGTTTGAACCAAATTCAAAACGCCAGTTTAACTACTGTACATCTGAAAAAGGACAAAAAAAAATTTATTATGAGGGGCATTCAAGTTAAACCGGGACCTGTGAGGAAATTTCTAATTTTTAAGATTTAATACACATAAAGTGAAATGTTTCAAGCCTTTTTTTTTGGTTTGTTTTAATTTTGATGATTTATAGCTTTCACTTTGTGAAAATCAAAAGTCTAGTTACTCAAAAATATTATATATAAAGAGAAATATGATATTGGAAGTTAAATACTGTGTATAGAGCAATTCTGACAACCATGGTGATGGAGTATTGTCAAGAGGAAGATGAGAAACACCTGACTCAGCAGGCTTCAGCTACTCTGTAGTATTGTTATCAAAGCAACCTCGTCTTATAATTTGCCAGCTTTGATTCCCACCTGTGTGCATGGAGTTTGCATGTTCTCCCTGTGCTTGTTGGGTTTCTCTGGGTACTCTGGTTTCTTCCTACAGTTAAAAGACATGCAAATTTAGTTAACTGGTGTTCCTAAATTCCCTGGTGTGTGTGTGTGTGT